>LOND01008381.1:5502-17916 GCA_014220965.1 Paragonimus kellicotti | reverse complement strand
TGGTTAAGCCCTAGTATTTATGTGCAATACCGCATACTGAGCCGGACAAATCGAGCAAATAATGCGGGTCTGCACACGTAGAACAGACGGGCAAAGTTTCATATCGTCCCTCCATCAGACCGGTTCCAACGACTCGAAGCATCCAGTTCACTTTTCAGTTTAGATGGTTCCAAATCGAAGCCCAATCTTCGTTTTAACCTTCTTCTGGCAACCTAGAGAAAGGCATAACACCGTGTACATCCAACTGGAATGCTTTAAAAATCAGAGAATATTTTCCTCGTAGTAAACAAGATTATCGCACAATTTATAGCAATGTTTCCACTTGTGTCAGTGGAAATACCCGGTTTGCAGCACAATACGGAATTAATCACATAACCATCATGATTGATGGGGTGTTAACAGGTAGCGTGAACTATTTCGACTGTGACAGAAATCACTTGGAATTAAACATGAACAGTTGGCAATTGCATTCACTGGCTACTGGTGGTTAGTCGGCGATTTGGGTTGATATGGATTGAACATCACGCCTGTTCAAATGCGAATTTCGGAGTCAGACAAACTTTCAAATCAGAATGTTTTGAACCGAGACACCAGAATCGAGGCACGCTCGTGTTAGAACTCGTCAGTGTTACACATCAAAATTGGAACTTCAGTTCATTTTCTCATCTTGACCATTGTGTTATCTTCGTATCATCCCTGAGGGTGATCGGCAAACCTGAGCAGTGGTCATGTGAATGTGGTTGAACGCCGCAATTTCAGCTGCTTTAAGTGTGTGCTCATATTCGAAACGGTGGTCATGCGCTCTTTGAATTGCTGCTCAATCGCACCAAACTGGGTCTTTTGTATCGCGCCAAGGTTCAGCCACGGTTGAGACTGATTTTCCAGAACAGCGTACTTTGCCTTAAGCTCAACGCTTAGCGCCTCACTTTGTTCCAACCATCGCCTAAGTTCAACATCCTGCTTTCTCAGGCCGTCGAAATTGTCACATGAAGCCAAGCTGGCGGTCACTGTCAGTTGTAGTTGTGACAGTTTTTCTGTCCACACTGCTAACCAACGTTCCAACTCTTCCACCTGGTCTACGGCCTCTTTAACAGTTTCCTTGTGCTGATCAGCTTGTGAAGATAGTTGCTGAAGGTGTTGAGTGGCTTTCAGAATGATCTGATTGGCTCGTCGCACCTGGAATTGAGCGCACTGATCAATGTCTTCTGATCGGTCAGATTCAACCCACTGTTTGGACCAGTCTCGAATCGAATGTACGTATGCTTGACCGGTGTCCAGAGCAAATCTGAGCTGCGTCCCACTAAAAGGCGTAGTGCTTGAAGCAGACGTCAGTGATTGTGGACCCCAACGCATCAGGGCCGCGTAAAATTCCAGTTGCCACGTGTCCAGCTCCTTGATCGCTTGAACCACACGACCGTAGTTTGTCAGGCGAGTCTGACTTGAATTGAGGTTTTCGCCTAATTGTCGCAACTTAGCTTGATACTGTTCCTGAATACGTTCCGTAAAGTGAATAAGAACAGGCGAATTGACGGGCGACGGAGAAGCCACATTTCTCGGTTCATCGACATACTTCGTTTCGTAGATCGCCAGAGAATGCACGCGGCGGAAGAGAGAATCCAGCCGATCGTTCAATGCTTCCAGCGTGTTCGTTTTACAATCATTTAAAGTTTTATGACTTTTCCTAAGTTGATTGATCTCTTGTTGGTATATGAGTAAAAGGTCATTCAGTTTGTTCGAATTTGATTTCATCTCTCTGCTCAGTTCGAATTCGGTCGGCAGTGATTGCGGTTCAACATCCTGAGACAGGGGAATATCGCTGATCATGGCGAAATTGTCCCTCTTGCTTGCTGACTGTATCTCCATGTCGATCGTTTCTAACACCCTTTCCAGATTAATCCAGTCTTGACGAAGGTGCGACGTGCTGGGTAGAAGTGCCTGAAGCTCCTTGTGCAAGCAATCCACGTCTTCACGTAATTCCAGGAATCTTTTGTGGCTAAAAGCCAGCTCTAACTGTCCGATTGAGTACACTGGTTTGGCATGAGTTATAATATGTTGCCAGGTGTTTTCCAAGTGGCCTATAGTCTCTTTTTGAAATACGTTCGATCGTTGTATTGTTCCCTCAATCACGCGGTGAAGCTGGTCACAAATTCTACTGGGTAACTGGCAATCCGAAATGGAGTCTCTGCCAAGCGGTGTTTTCAGATATTTCGTTAATCTGCAATAGTTCGCAGTAGCCCTCGACACATCTTCGTCGAACTCATTCAGCATCACATGGATTCTTTGTTTCAATGCATTAAATTGTGTGTTTGACTCCAGTTTTTCACTGATTTTGGTCTGTAATCGTTCTAGGGCATCCCTAACTTGCTCTGCAGTACATTTTACTGATGGCATAGCAAGCTTCACTTCCAAATTCTCTAATTCCTTCATGTCCGATGTTTTAAACGTGTTCATCTCGTCAAGCAACTGAATCCACTTTTGCTCTTCTTTGTCCTGTGCTTCTGAAAACGTTTTATTCTTAAATATTTCCACACTCAATTTGTCTGCTTCCATCAATCCTAGGTACTTTGTCTCAAAGTCTTTTAGTGTTTGTCGCGCTCGGACAACCCGTGTTTCGTATTGTTCCAGGTCTTTCTGAGTCCTTATCAACTCATCTAGGATGCGTTTCAGACGAAACGGATGCAGATTTTGAAGACACCTGCTCATCTCTTGGAAGTAGGATTTGTTCGATCCGACATTCGTTTTCCGCAACCGCTCCAAAAGATCTCGCACTAGTTCCTCACGTGGTTTTCGTTCCCGTTCTAACTGGTCTACCTTAGACATATCGTTTAAAATCCACATTCTGGAGGGTGACTGAGGGGTAAAGCTCAAGGAATCTGAACACGGAAGGTGTCGTTCTAACTCTTCCACTTCTGCTTCATACGTTTTAATCCATTCTAATGATTCTACCACTGACTGCATTAATTGGTCTTCTTCTGTGACGCGTTGTCTATAGGTTGAACTCAATGTACATATCATCGATTTAATCCTGTGATACTCTCCTTCGGCCTTACTTAATCTTTGAGTAGCGCTTTTTACTTCTCCACTAGTCACTGGTCCTGCAGTATGTGTCCCATTAAATATGTCATTAACCTGCCTCTGTAGAGATACAAGTTGAGTCTTCAGCTGGGGCAACTGATTTTCCTGAATCAACTGCACCTCATCCAATAATTGCTTTCTCACGAAAATATACTCACCAGAGGTCAATGCGGTTGGGTTATCAGCAACCATCTTATCTCGAATAGTTTGTTCTAAGGTCTGTATCGCTGATTCGAACTCATCCATTCGTATGTCCCATCCACGTATGACATCTCTCATTTCTTCAATTTCAAATTTTGCCTGTGTTAATCGATTTCCCTCGAGTTCAATGTACTGTTCCAAGCGAATCCATTCCTTCAATTCATGTGGCCGTTCCAATGACTCGGAAACACGGAGTAGTTCTTGAATTTGGGAAATCAAGTTTGATCCTTGAAGAGCGTCCGACCTGATAGGCGGATTTCTACCCTTCTTATATGCCAACAACTGACCAGCCAACTTCACTTCCTCAGTCAGACTTTGTAGGCTGTCGATCTGTTGATCAAGGTTCGGTCTTGTGGTCATTGATCTGAGGCTCGTTACTTCTCTCCTGTGACCAGTTCAACGCATGGTCAATGCGGCTTCTGAGTTGACCCAGTGACTTTGAACATTGCTCAAGCGCAAATTTTGTATGTGTTAGTGTGGTTTGTCTGTCTTGATGTACTTGCTGACATGCGTGAACAAGGGATTTTGACTCTTGGAACGTTTCATCCAAATTACATAGACTAGCCTTTATTTCTGTGGAACTGCGCGACATCCGAATGTCCAGTTCTTTATGCAGATGTTGAATCTGGTGTTCTTGCATGTCTAACCTGGCATTTATATTTGCCAGCTGAGGCTCACATTCACTGAAATCGGCAAGTTCAAATGAGGACTTCAATTTCGCATACAGCTTGGAGGCCTCTGAAGTAATAAGCTTCAGTTCTTTCAACACATCTTTAATTTCCACATGAAAAGTTTTCTCGTTGCTTACCAACTCTGAATGATCTACCAACAGTTGGGATAATTTGAGTTTCAATTCCTCAACTCTGTTCTCAAAGCGCTTAAGTACACTGAACAACTGTCTTGAGTTTGAAGTAATGCTGATCGGTTGCACACAAGTCGCAAGTTTTAGTACATTCTCAATAGCCTCATCCAACGTGTCTCTGGCCATAGCACTTTCCGTTTTGAGTCGGTTTAGCAGAGCACGTGTTGCTCGCATATCTATGGCACTCGCTTTTCGCTGTTGTTGACATTTCAGCACGTGATATCTGTCCATCGGGGTCACCAGAGCTGTTGCCTCTTGTTCGCAAGCCAAAGCGGTCTCAATCGCACGAACTAAGCGTTCAAGGCAACAGATCTTTGACTGAAGTGAAGATTTCACCTGATCTACTTTGACACGCCGCTTGCACCAACTTTGTCTCAAAGGTTCGGCCAGAGGATCAGCCGTGTTGACCAATTTCTCAATCCGGCTCTCGATTTCCTTAAGTAGCCGTGGAAGTTCGGTGAATGACTCTAGATCTGAAGTCTTGCTCTGCGTTGTGCACGAGTCTAGATGAATGCTCAAGCGTTGTAAAGATTCCAGTTGTTGCTGACATAGTTTGAATGATTCTACCAACTCCTCACCGGGACTTGAGGCAGACGCGGGTGGCTGTAGAATGTTCATAGCTTGTTGCTCAGTAGTGCCAAGTAATCGCTCCAAGCGGGTAAATTTTATGCGGAACTGTTCTATCATATCTATTTGTTCCGTCATCTGTGTCTCGTCTTGATGCAGTTTTTCGAACAGAGTTTCCAAGTCTCGGTACAGTCGCGTCACGTCCGATGGTATGGAGCCAAAGGTTCTGCACTGATTGACCAACAGTTCATAATTTCCATCCACTTCGGGACGCTTCAATCTCAGAGACTGAAAATAGACCAGATAATTATAGTACTATGTTTTCGAAGTAAATATGTTAACTGAGTACCGGTGGATCCAACATGGCATTGTATGTACCGGCTAACAAGCCTAAATGTAAGTATATACCTGCTACATTGGTTCCATAAAAATTTCACTGTTAATAGAATCTGACAGTGACATTTTAAGTATAAAACGTCAACAAACCAATCGAACAATAGATAACAATTAATTTTATCGACGGTGAATTTCGCAATATGAACGACATCCTCACCAAAAAAACCGATTGGTATTTGTTCTGGCCCCAATGAGAGAGGTCGGGAAACCTGTTTAGTATACAAACACAGATGCTGTCCATTTTATTACGAGGACCCAGGACGTACAGTAACTATGCAAACAGGGCCAACGGCAACGTCCGTAAGATGTGTCCGAGTCAATGTAGCCTAGGTAGCGATACTATTACGATCACTGGTAGGTAGTCTCTACCAGTTCCGAATACATATTCACCAACCTCATTATTGCCGACGCAGTTTTACCTTCACATAAGACGCCAGCAGTTAGGATACACAGCTGACTGAAGACTAGGTCTAGCAATCATTTGGGGTGACTGCTCATACGCTGAACTTTTCACAGAAAGACTGGGAGCAGGCTGATCTTACATCTTGGCAAACGTCTTCTCCATTGGTTTAACGATTTCAACTTTCTTCAGACACTTCATTGATAATGCTCGGTGGACGAGTGGCCTAATGTGTTAAAATCATTTCTTGTGGCACAACCAACATCAATTTCAATGCCGATCTGTAACTGTTGATCAAAATGGTGAGGATTTCCCACGTCAGAATACGAAATCATAACTAATACTAGACACTATCTTTCATCAATAGAATAGCAGCCAAGTCTTTTCGAATTAGAACCGTCAAACTGATTTATAACTGAGTAAAACTTCAGCTTGGCTAAAAGCTACTCTACTTGGGTGGTTTAAACTGTAAAGTTTCAAGTGTTCCACTTCAGAAAGAAACCTAAAGGAAGTACCACATGTATCCAAGAGACATTTTGTGATACTGAAGGTTGTACCGATACCTCCTTTGATGAAACAAACCTCCCGAAACTATATGGTGAACACCCTTTTCGTGCTTAAAATGATTTCACCTTACAGGAAAAGAAGGTGAGACAGATTTATCGGGCCAAGCCCACCCCATTGCGAACTGGTGAAGTACATAACTCAGTTCGTCAGTAGGTTTTACTTAGAATTCAGATGAGCTAAAATCTGACGAAGAAATATTGTGCCGAGCTTAATCGACAGTAGTTTAATCTCATGAGTAAACTCCAAACTAGCGTCCGTCACATTATCACTGCAGCATGAAATCCGTGTTCTGCAGCAATGACTTCTCACAAGTGTGTGTATGGAATGATATAAAAGACTTCGTTTAGGAATCTGAGCATCTGGAACTATTGAGTCAAGTGACGCACGCGGTTGTCTAATGACCTAAGGGCTTTTTCGCCCGAAAACAGAAGGAAGCACACCATGATTAATCGATCTTTTGGAGTTTATTAAAACGGTAACCAAGTAAACTGCATTTCTCGAATAAAATCTCCTTCCTCACACTACCTTCTCATGCTGGCTCTGATTAGAATTGTTGAGGGGTTTGTCACGTTGTTGTTTCGCTCGAGAGTTCCTGGATGCTACTCTTGTTTTTTTTTAATTTTTGCTTAAACCTGGGCAGCTATGTTGTATTCCAGACCGTTAATCACACCGGATCCGGCTCGTTGCACGACAAGTTGCTGAATGGCGTAATGCCCATTTGCTTTGTTTGTCCATCTTCTAAGATGAATGACATACATGTAATATTGGTGTTATACCGCACCGTGTGCACCATCTTCTTCGTGTGGTGAGTGCGTAACTGTCCCAGTCAAGCATGTGCATGCACAGGGGTACTTCTTTTAATAGAATTATCTTCAATACCGCACCTCTCGACGAAAACGCCCAGAATGAGATCATAAGAGCGTCCGCGCTCTATTTCAGTAGTCCTAAACAAATTACATTGGTATGGTCACAGCGACTGCAGTTATAACGCCTTCAACAGAATGCAATCGACTATTTCACTTGATTGTGAGAGCGTCTCCTTTCAAGAAAAAAACTCAATTATTGCGCTCCTATATATGAGAGAGTCATGGGCTTAACGAGAATCAGTAAGGCAGTAACGTAAAGAGAGCTCGTCACGGTTATGCCGCATAAATGAATCACAGAATTTCGTAGTGGAGCGAGCTCTAGACTGCTGGAGAGGCTACTGTGTATTGAGGAGACTACTTTTAGATGAGAGTCAGAGATGGACACACCGCACATCCGTTGGCAAAGAGAGAGAGTATACTTGATGATCGTAAACTCCGAGGTTGTAGCGGAGTACTCCATTCAAAGACGAGAGCGAGCCCAGATCGTCTGGACAGAGGAGATAATGAGTAAAAGAGAGAGAAAGTGAACATGAACCCTGAAGTTTATAGTAACATTTGCAAAGAGTACTAATGCTATTGACTGTCATAATGTGGCTTCCGAGTCAAAGTGTATCGAATTCTGTGATTCATTGAGAATAACTAGATTACTAGTGTATGTTGCGTTAAGCCTACCTCCTTCTGGGGAGAACCAAATGAGTTTTTCTTGAAAGGAAGAGTCTACAATCAAGTGAAATTCGATCAGGTACGTAGTAAGCGTGCACAACTACAGTTGGTGAACACAATCTAATTGTTAACTTTGCTGTCATGTGATTACGACGCTCTTGATCCATTCTGCGCTATGTAATTGAAGATAATCTATAAAGAAGTGTTTAGTTGGTGGCCCCGCATCACAGCTGACTGGGACAGTTACGCACTCACCACACGAAGAAGATGGTGCACACGGTGCGGTAACACCAATATTACATGTATGTCATTCATCTTAGAAGATGGACAAACAAAGCAAATGGGCATTACGCCATTCAGCACTTGTCGTGCAACGATGTGATTAACGGTCTGGAATACAACATAGCTGCCCAGGTTTAAGCAAAAATTAAAAAAACAAGAGTAGCATCCAGGAACTCTCGAGCGAAACAACAACGTGACAAACCCCTCAACAATTCTAATCAGAGCCAGCATGAGAAGGTAGTGTGAGGAAGGAGATTTTATTCGAGAAATGCAGTTTACTTGGTTACCGTTTTAATAAACTCCAAAAGATCGATTAATCATGGTGTGCTTCCTTCTGTTTTCGGGCGAAAAAGCCCTTAGGTCATTAGACAACCGCGTGCGTCACTTGACTCAATAGTTCCAGATGCTCAGATTCCTAAACGAAGTCTTTTATATCATTCCATACACACACTTGTGAGAAGTCATTGCTGCAGAACACGGATTTCATGCTGCAGTGATAATGTGACGGACGCTAGTTTGGAGTTTACTCATGAGACTAAACTACTGTCGATTAAGCTCGGCACAATATTTCTTCGTCAGATTTTAGCTCATCTGAATTCTAAGTAAAACCTACTGACGAACTGAGTTATGTACTTCACCAGTTCGCAATGGGGTGGGCTTGGCCCGATAAATCTGTCTCACCTTCTTTTCCTGTAAGGTGAAATCATTTTAAGCACGAAAAGGGTGTTCACCATATAGTTTCGGGAGGTTTGTTTCATCAAAGGAGGTATCGGTACAACCTTCAGTATCACAAAATGTCTCTTGGATACATGTGGTACTTCCTTTAGGTTTCTTTCTGAAGTGGAACACTTGAAACTTTACAGTTTAAACCACCCAAGTAGAGTAGCTTTTAGCCAAGCTGAAGTTTTACTCAGTTATAAATCAGTTTGACGGTTCTAAGTTCGAAAAGACTTGGCTGCTATTCTATTGATGAAAGATAGTGTCTAGTATTAGTTATGATTTCGTATTCTGACGTGGGAAATCCTCACCATTTTGATCAACAGTTACAGATCGGCATTGAAATTGATGTTGGTTGTGCCACAAGAAATGATTTTAACACATTAGACCCACTCGTCCACCGAGCATTATCAATGAAGTGTCTGAAGAAAGTTGAAATCGTAAACCTAATGGAGAAGACGTTTGCCAAGATGTAAGATCAGCCTGCTCCCAGTCTTTCTGTGAAAAGTTCAGCGTATGAGCAGTCACCCCAAATGATTGCTAGACCTAGTCTTCAGTCAGCTGTGTATCCTAACTGCTGGCGTCTTATGTGAAGGTAAAACTGCGTCGGCAATAATGAGGTTGGTGAATATGTATTCGGAACTGGTAGAGACTACCTACCAGTGATCGTAATAGTATCGCTTCCTAGGCTACATTGACTCGGACACATCTTACGGACGTTGCCGTTGCCGTTGGCCCTGTTTGCATAGTTACTGTACGTCCTGGGTCCTCGTAATAAAATGGACAGCATCTGTGTTTGTATACTAATAGGTTTCCCGGCCCTCTCATTGGGGCCAGAACAAATACCAATCGGTTTTTTTGGTGAGGATGTCGTTCATATTGCGAAATTCACCGTCGATAAAATTAATTGTTATCTATTGTTCGATTGGTTTGTTGACGTTTTATACTTAAAATGTCACTGTCAGATTCTATTAACAGTGAAATTTTTATGGAACCAATGTAGCAGGTATATACTTACATTTAGGCTTGTTAGCCGGTACATACAATGCCATGTTGGATCACCGGTACTCAGTTAACATATTTACTTCGAAAACATAGTACTATAATTATCTGGTCTATTTTCAGTCTCTGAGATTGAAGCGTCCCGAAGTGGATGGAAATTATGAACTGTTGGTCAATCAGTGCAGAACCTTTGGCTCCATACCATCGGACGTGACGCGACTGTACCGAGACTTGGAAACTCTGTTCGAAAAACTGCATCAAGACGAGACACAGATGACGGAACAAATAGATATGATAGAACAGTTCCGCATAAAATTTACCCGCTTGGAGCGATTACTTGGCACTACTGAGCAACAAGCTATGAACATTCTACAGCCACCCGCGTCTGCCTCAAGTCCCGGTGAGGAGTTGGTAGAATCATTCAAACTATGTCAGCAACAACTGGAATCTTTACAACGCTTGAGCATTCATCTAGACTCGTGCACAACGCAGAGCAAGACTTCAGATCTAGAGTCATTCACCGAACTTCCACGGCTACTTAAGGAAATCGAGAGCCGGATTGAGAAATTGGTCAACACGGCTGATCCTCTGGCCGAACCTTTGAGACAAAGTTGGTGCAAAACGGCGTGTCAAAGTAGATCAGGTGAAATCTTCACTTCAGTCAAAGATCTGTTGCCTTGAACGCTTAGTTCGTGCGATTGAGACCGCTTTGGCTTGCGAACAAGAGGCAACAGCTCTGGTGACCCCGATGGAACAAGAATATCACGCGCTGAAACTGTCAACCAACACAAGCGGATCCATAGATGTGACTATGCGAGCAACACGTGCTCTGCTAAACCGACTCAAAACGGAAAGTGCTATGGCCAGAGACACGTTGGATGAGGCTATTGAGAATGTACTAAAACTTGCGACTTGTGTGCAACCGATCAGCATTACTTCAAACTCAAGACAGTTGTTCAGTGTACTTAAGCGCTTTGAGAACAGAGTTGAGGAATTGAAACTCAAATTATCCCAACTGTTGGTAGATCATTCAGAGTTGGTAAGCAACGAGAAAACTTTTCATGTGGAAATTAAAGATGTGTTGAAAGAACTGAAGCTTATTACTTCAGAGGCCTCCAAGCTGTATGCGAAATTGAAGTCCTCATTTGAACTTGCCGATTTCAGTGAATGTGAGCCTCAGCTGGCAAATATAAATGCCAGGTTAGACATGCAAGAACACCAGATTCAACATCTGCATAAAGAACTGGACATTCGGATGTCGCGCAGTTCCACAGAAATAAAGGCTAGTCTATGTAATTTGGATGAAACGTTCCAAGAGTCAAAATCCCTTGTTCACGCATGTCAGCAAGTACATCAAGACAGACAAACCACACTAACACATACAAAATTTTGCGCTTGAGCAATGTTCAAAGTCACTGGGTCAACTCAGAAGCCGCATTGACCATGCGTTGAACTGGTCACAGGAGAGAAGTAACGACCTCAGATCAATGACCACAAGACCGAACCTTGATCAACAGATCGACAGCCTACAAAGTCTGACTGAGGAAGTGAAGTTGGCTGGTCAGTTGTTGGCATATAAGAAGGGTAGAAATCCGCCTATCAGGTCGGACGCTCTTCAAGGATCAAACTTGATTTCCCAAATTCAAGAACTACTCCGTGTTTCCGAGTCATTGGAACGGCCACATGAATTGAAGGAATGGATTCGCTTGGAACAGTACATTGAACTCGAGGGAAATCGATTAACACAGGCAAAATTTGAAATTGAAGAAATGAGAGATGTCATACGTGGATGGGACATACGAATGGATGAGTTCGAATCAGCGATACAGACCTTAGAACAAACTATTCGAGATAAGATGGTTGCTGATAACCCAACCGCATTGACCTCTGGTGAGTATATTTTCGTGAGAAAGCAATTATTGGATGAGGTGCAGTTGATTCAGGAAAATCAGTTGCCCCAGCTGAAGACTCAACTTGTATCTCTACAGAGGCAGGTTAATGACATATTTAATGGGACACATACTGCAGGACCAGTGACTAGTGGGAGAAGTAAAAAGCGCTACACCTCAAAGATTAAGTAAGGCCGAAGGAGAGTATCACAGGATTAAATCGATGATATGTACATTGAGTTCAACCTATAGACAACGCGTCACAGAAGAAGACCAATTAATGCAGTCAGTGGTAGAATCATTAGAATGGATTAAAACGTATGAAGCAGAAGTGGAAGAGTTAGAACGACACCTTCCGTGTTCAGATTCCTTGAGCTTTACCCCTCAGTCACCCTCCAGAATGTGGATTTTAAACGATATGTCTAAGGTAGACCAGTTAGAACGGGAACGAAAACCACGTGAGGAACTAGTGCGAGATCTTTTGGAGCGGTTGCGGAAAACGAATGTCGGATCGAACAAATCCTACTTCCAAGAGATGAGCAGGTGTCTTCAAAATCTGCATCCGTTTCGTCTGAAACGCATCCTAGATGAGTTGATAAGGACTCAGAAAGACCTGGAACAATACGAAACACGGGTTGTCCGAGCGCGACAAACACTAAAAGACTTTGAGACAAAGTACCTAGGATTGATGGAAGCAGACAAATTGAGTGTGGAAATATTTAAGAATAAAACGTTTTCAGAAGCACAGGACAAAGAAGAGCAAAAGTGGATTCAGTTGCTTGACGAGATGAACACGTTTAAAACATCGGACATGAAGGAATTAGAGAATTTGGAAGTGAAGCTTGCTATGCCATCAGTAAAATGTACTGCAGAGCAAGTTAGGGATGCCCTAGAACGATTACAGACCAAAATCAGTGAAAAACTGGA
>LOND01008378.1:6923-20060 GCA_014220965.1 Paragonimus kellicotti | reverse complement strand
TCATCTGAACACAGTTTATGCAATCCTCACTAGCGGCTTCGAATTGCAGAGGGCTCATTTTCCATTGTGACACATACTGGGGAAATACAGCTCATGGACTTCGAGATGATCGATATTTTGGTGTTTAATGAAGTGTAGTCCAACTGTGGACTTATTGCAAAGTGAGTGAGGTGATCTAAGTGATCAACTCTTCAATGTATTACTTCTTGGTCCGTAACGTACAAAGCAACAAAGAAATCGAAGTACTGTTTGATCAGCTCATACCCGACGAAGAACGACAGGTTTCGACTGGTTTATTGTGAATAAACAATATATGGGAAGACAGTTTGACGTTCAACCGTCCATAACATTTTAATGAACACCCCAATTCTGATTAACTGAAAAATCGGGAAAGTTCTACAGCTGACTGCTTATCACAAAACCTGAGGATTACTTTGGGCAGATGGACATGCTTTGTGGGCAGACTAATGAATGACCAGTGATAAACTATTTCGTCTTGATGAACCTCATGGATTAGTGTAACATTGGCACGATTTGTAACAGGATCTAACATAGTTAGCTCCTGTTTACCGTTGAATCACCTTCAGTTTCAACAGCAAATGTGAATGGACTTTCTAAGATGGAAATATTGTGGTCAATTTACTCATACTTTCGCAGCTTGCGTTACCAATGTGGTGTTTATTGGACGTTATAGTTTTAACTGGCCAATTGTTCAATACTTCCTGTTAGAGCGAATAGGAAATGTCGGTTGCATGACAAAACATTGACACACTGTCTTGATATGCACACAGTCTGGATCTGAACCTGATTGGGAAAAATTGGGATTTGTTGGCCAGTCAGAGCGTATGAAAACGGACGTACCTATGTACCTATGTATGTTATACGTCGTCCAGAAAGCTTGGATAGAAATTCCGGAGTTTTTACTGTATTCCCTTGTAACACGCACGAGCGATGCATAAAATGTCTAATGAATAATGTAGATCGCAATCTATTTTTGGGCGCCACAGTTCACTTACGATCTAGGTATCTGGGAAAACGTCTATAATATAGTGACCGTATATAAATATGAGACGAAGTATATTGGTATTTTAAGAAGATGTACAGGCACCAGCATATCCTAATTATACTCTGGTTTTTACTGTCTGTTGAGATATTAGTTTCATGTGGTGGACTGATGTCATGCGATTGAAGTAGAAGAATATTCGGGTTGGAACTGTGTGGCCTTATATTCTACTTCGGTTTGATCGATCGTATTTATGAACAAAAGGGTGGGGGTACTGAAGGAAGTACAATCTAGACGAAAGCTAACAGTCAAGTAGATTATGAATAGTTGCTGACACGATGTACTGAATCCACTGTGCATCTGTAGTTGTGACAACTGAGGCTCAATTACATTCGTAAACAGTGAGGTGTCAGTTGAAAATGAAAATAATCTGCTGCGCCCAGGTTGATATGAAATATCAGTTGTGCAAAATGATACCACTGTGGCCGTACTACGTGAGACGAATTGTCATATCAGAACGTTTCAGGGAACGGACGGTTTGGACCGTCGTTATTTATGGATAACTGGTTGCTTCTCATTTGTCGTGGATGATAACATAACCTACGAGTGGGACGAAATCGCTGTCAACGAATCGACAGAGGGTAGCGTAGCGGATGAATCGGGAACATGAAATTAAATGTTCCCTTCAGATTACTCGGCGCACACTTCCTTCAATGTTCATTAACTCTTGCACGAGTTTCACAGCATTCCAATTACTTTATATGTAATTTTCTTGGACGACTTTTGAACTTCAGTCCTTTTCATCAGTGTATTTTCCTTGTAGATAAATACACAAGACTAACCTGAGTTACTTGTGTCCATTGTTTTTTTCGGTTGTCCAAGTAACTGTCTGGACTCGTAAGAGTTATGGTCCCTTGGATGATCACAGTGCTAACCCATTGTCAGTGATGCACTATTCGAAGACGTTTCGAACCACAAATGCGCGGGGATGGCTTATGTGGTTTTGCGGTTGGCTCATCAACGCACTAGAAATAAGTCTATTGCAGCTGGCGGATAGCTGTGCTTGAACCAATGAAGTCGAATAATATGGAATTTGGGGGTGTTTAACTCTGGTATACAAAGGAAATGATCACGTACCTGTTCACCGTTCATGACTGTGAAAATCCGTTTACTTTGTTAAAGAGATAGAGCAAACTATTTTGTACTGTCGTACGAAACAGTTACTACCGTATTGACCAAGCGGAGTGATACACAGTTCACAACCGGCAGATCATGCTGTTTGTTCTGCTCCGTTGCTAATACTGTCGCGTATGGGTGTTGAACGTGCTTGTTCTGGACTTTTAGGAATTTTGTTAACAATCGTCGTTTGAATTAAAGGACTGCTCAGTTAAAAACTCAAAACAATAATAATAATAATAATAATAATAATAATAATAGCATTACCAACAGCCACAAATGCGTGCTGCTTCCCAGGCGTTCCTGGATGTTCACATGTAGCGTTACAGCGGCTTTCCAGTGCTGAGATCTCTTTACTGCAAGCACGTTTGGCCGGATTGTCTTATTAAGATTGTGCTTGGTCATTTCATTCAAACGAAACATGTGAGAAATAATCGTATAAAATTGCAATCCATCAGTGTTCGTTAAGCAGTTGCTGTGGCAAACTCTGCAGTTCTTAAAATGGAAGTCCTTCTTTTGTCTCACAAAGGTAGTAACATCATCTTGCCTCTGACAACTCGCATTACGACGAGTGCGATATATGAATCCTATTCTAACTAACTGGACCACTACCGGTTTCCCGTCATCAAATTTGATAACACTGCTATCGTTAAATATCAAATAATACTTCTATGCATTTTCTGTGAGTTACCGGACATTTATGTGCGAAGAACGAAATAATAAGTTGAGATCGGGTTGAGGAGATCTTTCCATTGATGTTTGAAAACTTTTATGAATACCAAGGCTTCCCAATGCAGAATGACTTGAAACCCCAATGAACCGGGGTGCTCGATCCCATGTGTACGACTACTGATTTTGTCACTTTTCATGGGGAAGCTCCTTGAGCGTTGCTACCCGCGGATGGAGAAATATGTCTGATATGATACAGGAAAATGCGCTCGGCTGATACGTTGTACGAAAACGTTCTAACAACCGTGTACTGATCTTTTAATGAATATCAGGTCGTAAATCTGTCAGATTTGGTTACATTTTTAACTCCTACGTTTGCAGTTGATCCCTCTCCCACTTTATCTCACAGGTCTGACGATCTCGTTATTCAAGTGTCCACAAATGGGTTTACCCAAGTTTATTTACGACAGCAGTGTTTTTCTTTCATGGATGCATTTTCGTTCTGGATAGAGTGCCTCTTAGGTAGAATTGAAGAAAACATTCGGACTACTTTGAATCATTCCAGTAGTTTAATTAGTTACAATGTCTATCACAATGAGCACGTGCCACCTATTCTGATTGATTCATCTATTTCCATTTCCACAGGTTCGTTTTACGACGTGTTTCGGAACTTCGACTTCACATTCATCTTCGGCGGCGTCGCACTTTTTGCTTCCGGCCTGCTTTGCTTTCCGTTAGCTACCGTTGCTCGCTGGGAACGTCGCAAAGAGCTGGCGGGAACAGACGCTGACCCGGAAAACGAGGACGACTTTCTTCCATCAGATACCACGCGACTGAGGCGGATTATACGCAAACTGTGGAACAATTGCATGAAGCACTGTTGCTGTCGCCACACACGTGTAGGTTATGACCCAACGGAAATGGATCAAAAAGATATCGACGTTAGAATTGATCAAATTCCGGGAGCACAATCTACGTTGACAAATCCGGAATAAAATTCAAGGTTTTCAGACCACCTTCATTCGTATTAATGAATCCGAATGCATTATTTCCAAACATTGAATTCCATCGTTCTCTCTATCTCTATGTGATATCAACAGATGAGTGTTTAGTCAACTCATGACATGAAGATTTTCTTGACGTGACCGCATGCCATTCAACCATCTCACTTGAGATGGATCTTCCTTATTCTAGAATGTTATCATGTAAATCAGAGAACACATTTTGACAAGAGTTGAAATTTGACTACTGCTTGGTGGCCCTAACATTCATATGGCGCAAGCAAGAATGACCCACTTTGGATGGTTTTAATTTGAGGAAGCATGCTTTCTGAAGTTGGGGGATACTCAGAACAGACGAGTTTAGAAGAAACAAACAATAGATTTGAGTTCTAAATCACCTTAGTAACGCCTATTGAATGAGTTTCATCATGATAAATTTAGCCGCCCCTTCAAAAAAATATTCATGATGATTTGTTCAATGGGTTCAGTGTATTGAGAATCATCAAACAACATTACCATTACACCATCTACTTATGCATGACCTCTGTCAATTCTAAAAACTGTAAAGAGATGATAGATCGCCTTTTTACTGGCACCTATGGACCTGCGACTTCATATAACATTCACATCGGTATACCGACGAAGACCTGGATTTGTCTTCATGTAAATGGCCCTTGTACGTGTTAGATGTATCTGGTTGGTGATACGTTGAAAAAAGTTGCGCAGCTTGGTAGACGCAATCTCCTTTTAAACCGATCTGAGCTCTTGGTCGCTTTAGCCGACATTCGAGGCAGCTCGATATGATCCTATCAGTCCTAGTCTGCAACTGACACCACGGTTATTTTGATTTGGGAGACTGCGCACATTCAGTGGTACCGACGATAGCGTGTGATTTGGTGGTTAGCATAGATGTGCTGTGATGACCAAAGTTTCCGGATACGGATCTTTGTGTAAGAAACAGCGGAATGTATATCATTAAGCACCTAAGTGATGACCGGTTGTATTGTAGTGAGCTCACAAAATTTCCTTTGATGGGAGATTTACAATCAATATCTTTTTTAGGAGTGTTTTACTTCACCACTTTCTGCTGAGTTGGTTGATTTAATTGCTGGATGAAATGACGAGAGTAACTGTTGTTCATGAGTACATTCTGTTCAGTATTCACTTAGACCCGCAGCGTGTTTTACAAGACAGCAGTAGGTTATCATGACTGTTTAAGTCATGTAGGGAATGAATGTGCTGACAGAAGAGGCTACTGCTCAAGCCAAGTAAACTCGCCAAGCAATTTTTAGTCCCCATAGTGTTCGAAAGAATGTGTGATGAAATTGTCTTGTGAGCACCCTAACTGAGAGGATAAATCGTTCAGACTAGCTCGAACTCGATGCGACTACTGATTAACAGGAAAGGATTGTTGTCAATTATGTTTCCATTTCAATACGACCTATCTGAAATCCAGCTAATCAATGAACGGAACAATTTTCATTCTTCATTTATTCAGGGAAACATTATGACAGACTGTCCATTATTTAAACGCTGGAAGTGACAAAACTGGCCAGGCCGTAATGCATGAAACAGAAGAACAGAGCTTTCGACGATTGACCGGTTGCCTGTCAACGCTCAGATTCATGAAATAGAATCACATGTTGCTTGACAGCTCCAGACCTTTTTGAAATTCTAGAAAAACTATAAGTTTACAAATTAAGGCGAAAGCTACGTTAGCATATGTGGATAAAATAAATAGGTTATATTAATCCGTCTACATTCAAAACATTTCACTTGTTTGGACAATTGACCGTCAAGAACAGGTTGGGTTGAGAAAAGCGGACACAAATTTTGGTCTTTTGTGCACATCGGGTACTATTGAAAAGATTCGAACTTGCAGACTAGTGTAGAGTGTAACTATTAAAAACCCCAAACCAGTCGTGTCGAAGTTGTTGCTACACTGACAGCTAAGTATCCAGTAGTTTTGGGACGCAATATAAGACAGCAAGAGAAAGGAGATAAACGAAACACCTCGTGATTCTGGTGAGGGCGTCTTCCCGTCCATAAATCATCTAAAGACAGACATTACGCCAAACGTTCAGTCTTTATTTGTAAATACTTCGTTAAATGAGTCAATTAGACAGATCAGTAGCTCTGCAGACTAAAACATATTTCATCAACCCTGCTGATGTTGAACCGATAAAAGAAATTAAATTCTATACATACAATATAAAGTTTTCTGTTGCGGATTACGGTGGCTAGTAAGCTACGCCGAGTTGTTTATAATCGGTTCTCTATTCTCGAAGATTTTCATGAATTCCAATGAATGAAACTGCCCGCTGTATAGAAGACGTTTACTTCTACGTATGATACGTAGATGACATTCTGGTTGTCGCTAGGAACACAGTTACTTACAGTAATGAATTCAGGACAACCAAACGTCAGTTTAGCATTAGGAGAGAGGGGAAACAGTCAGATCAACCACTTATTATGTGGAAGAAAAGATGCGCTGAAAATCGACACTTGGTGACTAGTACACTCACTCGGATAGTTTTTAATTGGTATTTTATTAAATGGGTCTACTGTGTGATAAGTCAAATAGGAATCTGATTATCCTTATTCCATCTTGAAGGAAAATGCTTATACATTACCTTTACAAGAAAGAGCAATCGATAGAATTACTTGGTCAACCAAGACATTTTTTTTCCAGATCAGCTGTTTATACTGCTAGTGTGGTATGACGACCATTTGAATACAGTCATTTTGCTAATATGCGAAGGTACTACTGTTCGACTAATACTGTTTAATGCGACTGTTGGTACCGTCTAACAAGAGTGAGCAAGCCACATTCCATTCTGGCACGGTGAGCACTATCTTAAGAGGACTAACCAACCTCTGATTGTTCGGATCAGTGTAGTTTTTCCAAAATCGGTCGAAACCCAAACGGTGACTCCGACTGAACCAGCCATCTCAGGAGACTGAAATGCATTCTATTCAACGTTAAAGCATCATACTTTGGACAGGTCACAAAATGGACGTCATCAAAGCATTCAGCATCCTGTTCAGCACCAGAAAAGGACGCATCAGTTAAGCTTCTTGTGTTCCTTGATGTTCCAGCAGTGCTGATTACACAGCTCGATGTAGTGAAGAAGAAATTGTGATAAGCGTCCACACGCCTAGTTTCCTATCTCCGTCTATCTCTGTTAAGAGGCGCATCTCCTAACGAAACAGCCAGGACGCATCACGCCACATCGATCGGCCGGCCCAGCTCGGATGGTATGGTCGTGGGTGGTGGTATGGTTCCACTCAGCCAATCAGATTGCAGCCGAGCGGTCGAACGCCTGTACGCTATCTGAACTGTTTTCTCATATTGCTTTCTAATGTCCCCTGTAACACAATTTGTTCTGACACTCTGATTGCCATATATGACCGTTTCATTTGATTCGCTCTGTCTGTCGGCCATTTATGGTAATCGTTTCGTCCTATAAATTTAGAGCCTCTGTGGCCTAATTTTGTCTCGCTCTTCCAATAAACGGTGTTGCCGCGTCTCTTCTCATTTCTCGGTTTTGGGTCAAGCGACTGAGCGCGTAACCAAGACGATCTAATAATCTCCCACTGTATTCACTTCCACAGTATAACCCAGTATCCTGTACTAGTGTTTTCGTAGTTTACGAACGGTTGACCTGGTAAACCACACAAGAAAATCACTGGATTGCTCCGTCAAGCATTTTCTTCCAGTAGAGGATGAAGTGTTCTTTGTCATTAGAGTCATTTGGAGCAGCTATCAACAGAAAACAAATAGGTTCCTGTGGTAATCGTAGCATATGCTATGTAGGAAATAAGTCATAGTATTCCAAACGGATGGAACATGTTTTTTAATGTGTTACGATGGTTCAGCTGATGTAAGTCTACTGAATCTCTTAGAGTTCACAATCAGTAAGGTTCTGTGTACTAGCCGTCAGAATTGCCTGTGATTAGATCACATGACCTTTGTTTGGTTGAAGGCTGTCAGCTTGTTAAGGTTGATAAATGTTTCAAGGAATAAGATGAAAATGAAAAGGTGTATATTGTGTGTTTACATGTAAAGATGATCTACTAGATATGGTTCCTTGGATTTCTTATGTAGATTGATGATGTTGCTTAGTAGGTGTGTAATAGCCTCTTGGGCCGGCTGTGAAGACTTCAATACCACATCTCAAATGGAGCTTTGATTTCTAAAATGGTAAGCCAACCGTAATTACGTGGGAGAGCTGATAGTATCCGAAGAAGAAGGACTAGATTATAGTGGAAAATACACCATGAGGATTGAAGAGGTGGTTCATCAGGTTGACTAACCATACGACAATGATATCGATTGTGGGGCATGGTGTCGTCATTGGACTCCTCTGGATTGAATGTTACCAGTCAGTCTAGCGAAGCTTAAGCTGTTACCTGAGGTTGATCCAAAAAATGTAAATGCTAACGTTCAGTCAAATATTTGATGAAAGGCGCTAGGAAACTAACATGATTCTTGAGTTATGCTCATTTAGTTGAGTTGTAAGGTATATATTTCACTAATTTGGTTCTCGATAGGCTTTTGGCCAATTTGTCTTCTGGATGTAACTTTCAGTACAGCACAGCAGAAAGACCTATTAAGACATTTGATTTCCGATGTCTTGAAACTCTGATCACTTGCAGAGAGGTGGCGAATACCACCTTATTTTGATACAGATGATGTGAAGTCCAAAACAGGACGGTAGAGTATAATAATCATCCATTAAAAATATCTACACAAAAAATGGTTACCTATAACGAATCCTGACGCAACCAAACCACGGTGATAGCGCCAAGCTCCAGTAGTGTCATATGTGTCGCCGACTTGGGACTCGTTATTAACCATTCCACAGGACTTCTCAAGTAACATCTTCTCTCCATAAGTACCACCTTTACAGCATACAATCCAATGGAACGTACACAAATTAGACCGACTAATGGCACCACTAGGCGAACCAGGTAAGCGTCAAGAATTAGATCACTTTCAAAAAAGAGGTAGACGCTTTCAGGTCACATAAACGCTGGTCGTGCGCGATGGGAATCTGTTGATCAGCTGACAGCAAATGTCACAATAGTACGCAATGACTGAAGCATCAAACCAGGGTTCGGGTGAACCAGTATTGATCAGTGAATGTGGATTGCCAAAGTCAAAGATTCTGAAATATCACTACTGAGTGATAAACATTCGTTCAATTCACGCACTATTCGGCGTGTTATTCTGGGGCTGCCCTTAGAGTTTGTTAACAGATAGCCGGCCAAGTATTCTTGTGTGCATGATCGATTGCTCAAGCCAATAATGTATGTCGAGTGTAACTCACATTTGACCGCAGCTGTCGCATTTTCATCGAGCTTTCGGTCATCACATTGCGCATAAATCACCAGACTCGAGTTTCGCACGCGCCAAAGCTTGTCAGTAGTACATACCATTACCACAGCAGTGGTTTTATTTCCTGCCGTAATTTCCCAAAGTAATGTGTTGATCGCCACGTCATTGAAATTACATTAGACACGACGCAAGTATTAAAATCATTGAGCCACATTCACTCATGGGTAGTGTCCAATTTGTCCGAAAACTTCGAGAGGAAACACATTAATTGTCTTATTAGCTCTGAGAGATGGCCTCATCTTTATCAGTTTTCATCAAGATGATAATATCGAAAGCTTCGGACTTGAACGATATATTCCGCTTATTTGTGAGCAAGGAGTTAGCTGAGAAAGTCTATGGGATTGTAAAAGGTGCGACCAAGTGTAAGTGGTGCGTAACTTATATTAATCATAATTCCGTACTACTTACCAACAAACTCTCAACAAGCTTATTAAATTGATGAAAGATGTTGTAGTTCCGCACTCAGTCATCTATCAGGTTACGCGGTGGTGAAGAACGCAGAGATTGGATATTTTCTGATGTAGGTGAACTGTTGAAAACGAGTGCTGATGTAGTAAATTGGTCCAGTCTTTCATACAGATGTTGTCGGGAGAAAGTTTGTGTATATTTTTGTTAAAATTACGGAAAAATTCCACTTTAACAGAAGATAATATCTTATTTACAAGACATTTTTGTAGTTTTTCACAGAGCCCATAGAATCCGGAGATGTTAGTTATCGTTTAACCAAGAAGGTAGCCGTTCAACAACAATCGTGAATCTTCCGGATTGTACGTAGTTTCATAATCATAGGCGGACAAAATGAAAAACAGAAGAATAATCCGTGGTGAGGCCGTTTGCTACATCGATTTTTCCTCGTCCAGTAGAGTATTGAGAGGCTTATGGTCCGTGGAATTTATAAATCTTCGTCCGAGAACCATTTTATGCCCGTTTTAATCGCTAAGGCTTTCGGATAAAGCTGTGAGTACTCCATTTTTGCCGCACCCAAGATCGGTCGGCCATAACAGATGAGACGTTCTAAGCTAGCTGGAGGTTAGTGTAATCGGAATGGCATCAAGACCATGTGGAGAAGTACTGTGAAAGATTGCAATTGGTTTATCTAGATGATAGTGTATTAGAGCACGTTGTGAAGTAAGAATCTGTTCATTTATTTTCGAAGTCTTTTGAACCGTAGTTCACTGTCAGATTTTGCCCGTGTGTAGAAGGTGATTAATCGGGTAAAGATGCTTCGTCACGAAAGATGTGAATAGAAAAACTGAGCTACCACTTTTAAGAACGATCGAAGGTTGCTCACGTTTTTACGCGATAACGCATCAAATAGGGCTTGTGTTTTTTCTTCCAGTGACAGTAGACCTTTCTTTGACAGCTTAGTTCCGTAGTATTGTGCACCGAGTACCGGAACTCACACTCTTCTCTTTTCAGCACAAGACATTCATCTGAGAGATTCTTCAGGACGAAGTCTTAAGCCATAAAAGCTGACTGGCATTGCGTCCAGCAGTCAGAATGTTGTCAAGATATTCACACATGTTGGGTATATTTTTAAAAGATACGTTGAAAAATAGACGGAGGTGGGTGCCAACAAACAGTCCTTCTTCAATGCTAATTGCAGTGCAAGTACGGGAATCTTTATCTAGTTCATTCTGTTAGTGTTCACGTTTTAAGCCCACTTTTATTTAAAACCTTGACCCCAAACAGGACTACGTATATACCATCAGATTTTGATAAAAGATAACGATCTCGATTCGCAGTTATCTTTTAATATCCACAAATTCCCAGTGTAAGGTTAGAGTTTGTTAATCGTATCATGGGTGTTACCACATCTGAATACTGGACAGTTTCAGTTGTACTTTCTTTCCGGAAGCAGCGTAGATCATTTCCCATCACATTAGGAAGAGCCTAAGGTAAGTTCCGGGCCTTCCAGAACGTCGGCATTACCTTCGGTGAGAGTGTTAAATGTACACTATAACTCCCCTGTCCTCTTCTGGTAGAACAAATTCGTACGTGCATCCAAACGTGTAGATAATAACGACCGAAACTCAGTTGCCTTAACACTTAACAGGA
This sequence comes from Paragonimus kellicotti, assembly GCA_014220965.1. Classification (NCBI taxonomy): domain Eukaryota; kingdom Metazoa; phylum Platyhelminthes; class Trematoda; order Plagiorchiida; family Troglotrematidae; genus Paragonimus; species Paragonimus kellicotti. Next base: position 8,752 of record LOND01008378.1, on the reverse strand, counting down.
TGTCAGGAAGGCGTTTAATGCAGTTTCAGCCAAGTATATTTGGGTTTAGTCCTTTTATTGCACGAACACATAAGTGGTTTACACAATTATTATGAGATACATAAGCAAGAAAGGTCCCCACAACGCACACACGCAGTTTGACCATTATAAAGTTGCGAATGAATTGTAGGTATGTGCACTTTCGGAAGCTGTGGTAGGTCATCCGATCGCAGCAATGTAACTGCCACATCCCCTATCGAGCTCGAATGCAACTTGTTGCTCATTCACATTTAGGGAGACAAGATACGGTTTGTCTGACGTTGTAAATGTGTGCTGTACTGTTAATTCATCTAATGTTCAAGATCTCGTTGATTAGGTCACCTGTTCTAGAAGTCGACAACTTTCGAGCAATGAGCTTGGAAAGATTCTTTCTGAATGTGCTTTTTCTTCTAACAGACTCGGCAAATCGAATTCACGTGTGAACACAATCGATTTAAAGTGTCACCGTCTGATTGACTTCAGCGTGTAATATGGATTACACAGAAGAAAACAGAGTCTTCTATCATGTTATGTTTGGTTATCTCAGGGTAGAGGTTGCTGGTGTGCTTCTTAATCACGAACATCGGCTATAAGGCCTTAGATTTGTGTTGTTCGGTACGATGTCACGAGATTTGTTCGTAGGCACAGCCTGGAAGGGTTGGAAGAAGTTTTGGAATAAAGTCGACGAAAGATTCATCAACGCACTGACGTACTGTTTGAAATTTACATCGTGTTGTAGAAACAATTTGTCGTCCATCCCATATGTTGTCTAACAATTCCAGTACAGATGTTAAATCTTACTTGGTTTGTAAGTTGTCAATGCACCGTTTTCCTTCCTGATCGATTTGACGGCGGATTAATTCGATTCGTAAAACTTCGTACACATTTTGGTTATTACCGTGCACAAGTATAGGAATATAATTTGCTGAAAGTAGTTTTTCACTGTAACCATTTCTTGACATTATGTAGGGAGGTTGCAAAATACAGATATCCTGAGGAAATTCGACAAAATCCGACTTATTACTGCCAATCGTCAAAATGTTATGTTTACCGCTTAACCACGATGATATTAAAGTAGTTACACGGTTTATTGCAACAGCAGCATAAAGCAGTTACAGAACAGTCAGGTCTATGGCAATGTAGTATACACTGTATGAACAAGAGACATGTAAACGATAGTTCCGGATGGCAGTTGGATGGCCAATTCAACTGGTCATCGATGAGTCGACTGCCGTTCCTATAATCGATCAGACATCATTGGCAAACGCATTAGTAGATCCCCTGTAGACATCAAAAGGATGTGAATACAGAGGTTCATGGCGTTCTCATACTTGATAAGTGGCTAAGTCCATAACACCGGTCTTGTGCAAATTTTAACAAATCAACACTACCTATCCTGTTAAACTTTATGTAAACATCCTAGATACTGAAGAAAAAGAAAATTGTAGCACTCCTTAAAGTTAAATCGTAAATATGTCGGTTTCTGTACTGAAATTAGAAGAAAGAGCGCGACAGTATTTTGTATGGATGTAGATGAACTAACTGATTCAAGCGGTTTGAAGGTAGTCTTAACGTTTGTAAAGTGTAGGTGTCTACAAATGAAATTGCAACAGGAAAGATGTCTTGATAGTGAACTTATGCATTGCACAGTGTGAACCATAATGCACTTTTTGCCCAAATATCCACTTAATATAACAGTTTACACTACAGTGAGCATTTTTCATGTCTGTGCACTTAGAGGCCTGCAAAAGATAGATATATATACTTTGAACTAAGCTTATCAGACATTTATATGTAACTTAAGTGTTACC
>LOND01008376.1:0-16187 GCA_014220965.1 Paragonimus kellicotti | reverse complement strand
CAGCTTCCCGGGTAAACAAATTGGCCAACGATCTACACGACTTCATTATCTAATATCAAGTCTACGTAATCACCACAATCTTGTAGAAGCACTTTGCATTTTGAGGCTGCAAAGCGCATTCCGAAGTACTTAGCAGAACGCGAAATAGCGTCCAGTGTTGTTTGTGCCGTTTGAAAGTTGTCAAACAGCAATACCTTATCGTCAGCATAATCAAGACTGTTCATTTAATTCGGGCTACAAAAATGGCAGAGTGCTTGGTCTTCTTCGCGGCTTTCGTTGGACCTTTTCCCTGGTCAACATCTCTTTCTCCATCAATCGCGTTGAGTTTCTTAAACATTCGGACCTGTTAGTTGATGTTTGTCGATCGCGGTTAATCGATACGTTGACGAAACTCGATTTTCTGGATAAGCCAACAAACACTGCTGTCATCAGCTCAAAGCTACCCAGCCTATCGTTAGTAGACTTTACGGCAAATTTCCACTAACTGACTGAGTAACATAGTGACGCGAAAACATTTGGTTCGATCCATCCTCACTGCATCATTAAATTGAAGAATAATACCGAACAGCAAGCGTAGTTGTGACTCCAAGACGCCAGTGCACGTCAACGGGAAGGTACAGATCACATTTACAATGAATCCAGTTGGTACGAAAGTAACATGCCATAGATCTGTTTCCATACCTTACCATTCGTAAACACTTTCCGTTAACGTCTGCTGTTGTACCAGTAGTTTACTCCCATGCCCGTAAGGTTGTGAAGCGATTCAAATTCGGTCGTACTAAGTAAATCAGACAGGTCACAGGAATAAAACTTATGGTTCAGAAGTTTGAACAAACGATAAGACAAAATGGAGGCTTCCGGGTAAGATACAAGCCTGTTCGACATATTTGCTGTCTCGAATACGATCCGCATCGTTGTGATGACTAATGAGGGTTGTAGTGAACAACAATCGTATGGATTCCCTAAAGATCCCAACTTGCCTGTTCAGCAAGCATACTTCTACATATACCTACTACAGGAAGCTAGATATTAACGCAATGCAACATTTTCCAGTCATGCAACTGCATTAGAATGCCTGGTTGCAGCCGGGATCCTTAGAGAGGCCACACAATTGTTGTCCACTACAAGGTGCAAATGACAATATCGACCGATTAAGAAGTTCTGGCAAGTATATTTCGTCGTCCAGGTTCAGAATTTGTCTTATGTGCAAAAATTTACAAATTTACGGGTTCGCTTTGATGTTTGGTAGTTTATTCCACAGAACATAAAAAGATACATTTCCTTCTGCACGCACAAAGTTGCATTTTCAATGTTTGGGCTGGAGGGGGGGGGTCGAGGCTTAGTCTCCATTGTTTCCACATTGTTTCCACGAGGAATAATCAGTCGTCGGTTAGTGGTACTGCGCCACGGCAGCTACGAATTGCAGTGTATATCGAAGGAGTGGGAAAAACAAGTGGTATGAACGGTAGTGGAAACTGTTCGGTAATCGGTCAAACGTTCAGTCAGACATTCTAGCAGATAAACACACCATCACTCTCTTTAATATTGGTGCTTTAGTATGTGAAGTGAGTTATAGTCATACTGCAGCAGGCTGAAGAAAGATCCACCCAACTGTGGCGTGTGCGCGCCAGTTTCTATTTTGAGAGAATTTACGTTAGGTGATGCTATTGAGCTATTCAGTTTAGCATCTCAATAGGGAATAACCCATATGTCGAACGGGCCGGTGCGGCAAGGAATTCAACTGTCATTTTGACATAACGTAAGAGGATAACCTTGGAGGCTGGTGGTATGCGCTACTGGAAAGGATTCTGCTGGAATGCTCGAAGTCACTAAGGGTTTGAAACACGATGATGAGATCCACCTGCATCCGCGAAGCCTGTTTAGGCGCTCAGAATATGGCAGAAGGCGCAACCCCTGGACTGATTCGTGGCTGGCCGTTGGATGGATACTGAACATATGGCATCTTTAACGGAAATGGGTGGGTTGGATTGAATTTTACCTTCAAGAGCAGGTCTTATGAACGCTTGATAGACAGCAACAAACCGAACTCTAAGCATTATGGGGATGCTTGGCCTCCAATTGGCCGTTTACGTCAGTGAAACACGAAGCACGAAGGTCACCGAAGATGACAAGGTCCAGAATCTCTTTTACCAGTGGCTTAACTAGCAATAGTTGGCAGTTTGAACCGCCAAATGGTAAATGTTTTAAAGGTTGATTTTACAGGATTACAAGATAGCGCTGCAGCGGATACTCGTCCTGCGCGGACAGAATGGGTCACCAGGACTTAGTCATCCGTGTGAAACAGGAGACGAGTATACTGCGGCTGACGAATCAGTGATGAACATGTTGAACAGTGGAGTTCCGAGAATGGATCCCTGTGGGAATTCATCATCATCATAGACACTTACGAGAATGCACATCTTTGACTTTGATCCTAAAAAGACGCGAATTTAATTAGTCCCGAAGTGACATACATGCGTCAATGAAAACGACAACACTCGGCAGTTTCCTCAGGAATTCCGAATGATCGACGCGGTCGAAAGCCCTTGCGAAGTCGAGAAAGATAACATCGATGTCAACATTCTTGTCAACAGCCTTTGTTTATTTGTCTACCGTTCCAAGTAGGTTTGAAGTGCACGAACGACCAAGTCGGAACCCGCGATAAGCATCAACGAACACCTTGTTATTCCTAAGTTGTTTCCTAGCACCATCATTCATAAAGCTTCCCATTACCTTGGAAATGATGGAGAACAGTACTATAGGACAGTAAGCAACCGCTTTCTTTCTACAGTCTCTCTCATAAATCTGTGTGATCACCACTTGTTTCCGTGTCTTTGGAACGGTGGCCATCCTCAAGGAGGAGGGAAAGCAGGGAAGAGGCTACCTCTGGGGCGCAGGCTTTTAGAATCGCATTGCTAACGCCGTCTTTATCTGATGATTACCTCGGGTGAGGTTGATAAAACTTTATTTGAATACCTTAGAGTACTGAGCACACAGCACCACAACCGTTTTGAAGTTAGGATGTGTGAGAACTTGTCTATTGTTGACGCAGAGTAGGCCCATTTGTGCGTCAGAGTTTGCCGTTATCAGATTTAGCAGGACTTTTCGGTTCTCCTAACACATGAGCTGTGTTGCCACTTAGTGAACCCGATCACCTGCTCCTGAATTCACGATACATAGTGCGCACAACACAATAGATATCGCGAAGAGATACTTGAGAAAAAAAACAGGTATTTGGCTGCTATCTGGTTTGTCCTTTTATCATCAGCAGATGGCTGTTAAAAAGGAATTTTAAACTCTTGGTTGCGACGATCATCGCCTCCACAGTAATTCGGTATCGTTGCACCTGTCATCACTTTGGCAGATATTTCACGTTCTCGGATGGTTTAAGCCTAACTTCTGACCCTTCTGACTTCTCACTCACACTTGTTTACCGTGGTCAGTCGTTAGTGATAATTTATCCATTTGCGAAATAATCGGATGCAAACTGATTTCTCCTATCGTAACGCTTTGATGCTAATCCGAATTCCCCGGAGGATTCTGACGTATGGAACCACTGTCATTGCAGTTTTAAAAACTTCCTTGATTCGATTGTCACTTTTCATCCAAATAAACGGAACATGGTCTTCAAGTAAATTTCGCCTTCGATTTACAGATATATCACCGAATGTCCATATTATGTCGCTGCTGAAACAATCTGTATTCGACTCATCTGTTGGCGACATATGGACAAGCTGTTAGACAAAGTCTTGATCAATACCTCAATAAATTACGAGGTTTGGCAAAAGATTACAGTTTCTAAACCAGCAGTGCTGAACAATTATGTGAAGCTTTTATAACAGGGCATGTTTCAAATTCCATCCGTTAGAGATGGCTGGGATAAGAAAAACTCCGGATCAAAAGGCACTCGTCGACCAAGCCAAATAATTCGGAATGGCTCAAAATCAATCCCAATCGGTTTGGAGTTCAAGTGTGTCTAATCAGTGTGGCACTGCTGTTCGTGTGAACTTAACTGATTGCTCCCCTGCGCGCCCGGGTGCCGCCAAATTTACGTTTCTTACACAGATGTAGACGTCACACACGATGCCGCTGTCCCGAAATTGATGCTTCATGTAGGACTTGTGACGAAAAATGGTCATTTTCAGAGTCCACTGATCAAAGCGCATATTTAACGAGCTCAGTGTCATCATCCACTAATACAGCTCCCGGCGTGTCCAGCACTCGTTACTGCCAACGAACATCAAAGGAAACGAACAGTAATTGGCTATAGTCAAACAACTGACCACTTTACTTACTTTGATGAATACCCTTTGCCAACGATGGACAACATGGTGAGGAAGACATCTAATTGTTAAGTTTTCAGCGCCACTGATCTCGGAAGTGCATACCATAAGAACCCGTAGTGGAAGGTGACAAAACCTACATGACCTCCGAAAAGTATAACGACCAGAGCTACTGGTGAGGTTGCATGCTTCCAAAGAACGACTGATGGAATCACAAAAGACGAAGGCTTAGGAGAAACTTTCATCTATGTTGAAAACATTACAATCTGTGGCAGAGACATTCAGGGACATAGTGATAATGTGAGGTTCATAGTCATAGCTGAAAAGTAATGGTCTCGCAGCCAGTCCTAACGAACGCTTTCTCGCATCTTAGACAATTACTCTGGTCGGTTATCAAATCACCGAAGGAATGAAGAAACCTGACACGTAATAGTTCAAATCTCTTGAGGAATTAGAGCTCCTCGTGAACTGAAATCACAACGAGCAGCGGGCATGTTAGTCCACTACTCCCGAAGGGTATATATATATATATACGTAATGTTTCGAATAAAACCTAACAAGTAGTTCACAACGAAATCCTCTCGGTCTCAGAAGAGATTGCTAATGCTCCTGAAAACCTCGAAGACGAACTGATTAATGCCGCGGTGGCCATCGCAGATGGAAAGGCTCCAGCGATGCCTGAAGCTGGCGCGTCTGACGTTGCTATCGCCGCAACATTGAAACAGGATGGTCGTTCCGCAACCTTCTTCTTGAGGACCCGTTCTACCAGCTAACATCGTTCTGTTACCAAAAAGAGATATGTGCAATCGCAAAGGTTATTCGGAGATGGAAACATTATCTACGCAATATATATTTCAAGGTTACCAAGAGCAAGCCTTCCGTTACATTCATGTAAGACTCCCAATTAGAAGGTGAAGATAAAAAACGGTAAAATACTACAGTGGCGTGTGATGCTTTCGCTCTTTCGTTCCCATGTCGTCCACAGAATTGATGGCGAGAATAAAACGGCCAAACCGTTTTCCCTAAGTTCCTCCTCCTATATAAAGACTTGAAATCATTACGGGAAACCCTTTGTAGTGCGAGTATAACTCGAACGATTCGTTTTTCTCGTGCAAAAACTCTCGTTTTCTACTGCGGAGATTAAGGCTGTAACACAATAATACCGCTCATGTAACGAAGTGAAGGAGGTCTTTAAACCATCTGACGAGAACACAATTGAAGAAACGCAACCCTGTTGAAGATTTAGAGTACAGTTCATAGTCTGATCACCATCAGGGGCTCGCAACAAACATATATTGAAAAGTAACGATGATTTTTCGCACACCCTTGGATTGATACGTCCTGGGTCACAACCATAATATTTCCGTCTGTTCTTGTCTGACATGCCGTCTTCCATCCAACATAACCTAGACTTATCTTTGATGTCTGATGAATTGACTACATTTCTGCATGGACGGAGTATCCCAAGAAGCCAGACGAAGACGTGCACATCACAATGCAACGGGCATGTAGGACAGCCAAAAGCAACTCTGTCAAAAGGATTGCAAAATGTTCAGTGGGAGTCGGCCTTACCTTAACCTCTACATTCTATCATGTACCTCCTTTGTACCGTTACGACGACACACTGCATGAACGAATACTATCATGCAATCGAGAGTCATCTTCTGGTGTACCTCCTCCTTAGTAGTTACTGTCTCCTAGATCTGTTCTCATGACAGGAAATAATTGATCCCTCAAACAGGACCCATTAGTTAAAGAAGTTGAATCCGAATGCAACCCAAAGTAAGCACGTTGGGTTTCCACGCGGGCGTGAAGAGACAATATCACTGGGCACATTGGCCCCCTTAACTACACTGGAAGCCAGCTTACCTTGCATGAACAGCCAGGTGATCCACCTCCTGATATCTGTGAACTTCTTCTGCGAGCTGGAACCTTGTGCTATAGATTCGCCAGGACAATATATACCCACATCGATAATATGAGGCAATTGAGACCTACAAATTCAACGATCATATGCTTACGTGACCGAGAGGTATAGCACTTCGTTAATACAACTGAACGACAATGCGGAAGAATGTGGTCATAACTGCTTTCGTACGAAGGTAGTATTTTTCACCTCAATTACAGCGGACATCACAAGTTGACAGATGAATAAAGCTTGACCATTGGATCTCCCGTTTCCATTCATGTGCTTATTGTGATCACCCATTTGTAAAATTGAGAGGATAAAAAGAACATCTCCCCGTACGGACGGACACGCTTTTCACAAGTTTTACGGAGTCCATACATGAAGATGGCTCGAGTATACCAATCCATCGGCACATACCGGCCCCAGGAAAGTATCCACCTCTGAACGTGTGCAACGAGTAGCCACTAAAATGGTCACTGGACTTGCGGCATTTCTCCTACGAGTCTCGTCTTGAAATTCTTGATCTTCTATCCACTTGAGTTTCAAAGACTCCATGGTGACCCAATTTTTGCACTCTTTAGCGTATGACTCATGCAACAATTCTCAAACCCAGGTCACGACAAAAAGCTCTACAACTTTCGGCCTCGGACCCACCTTCAGTGACTGATGCACGAATGCGAGCTTGAGAGCCCAATTTTCCCAGGTCGACACGGTTCTTCCTCTGATGTCACACGGGAGTCAGCTTTTTCTGAAAGACAATTATGGAAAAACCGGCATAACACCGCTTTTCGTAGACAACGTGTCAACGCAGAAGCAGTGCGACAAGAGAAACAGTAGGACTGTGTCGTTCACATACTACATCTGTTAAGCAGATAAGTGCCTAACAGCATCCTAACTTGCACCTTAGAGAAGGCAGCAACAACTGGCTACCACCCTGTGACAGGAAAAATTTGCCTGACAAATAATAGGTCTTGGTTTGAAAAACTCTTTATTGTGATCTCGTAGCCCAATGTGCATCGGCGAAAATAAAGACTTTCTCCGTCAGTCCCTCAGAGAGAACAGTCTTCTATCTTACGGGCAGTAAAGATCAATAATTTGAAGACCACATTTGTAGGTAACGTTCCGTAGACTCAATAAGATTTTCGTCGCAGTTCACTGCACACACTCTAGCACATTTATCTTCCTTAGAAATTACCAAGTCGGCGTATTCAAGTAGCAGTCGCAAATAAAGCCTTCCTGACAGTTGAAAGAGACGTCCGCTGTATCACGCCTAGTTTAGCCAATTCTTTAGAGCTGCTTTTTTGTTGATGAAGTGAAAAACACAAGTTAGACGACAGATATATATTCGGATCATTTTTAAGACCCACAACGGTAACACACAGCTGCTTGTGGATACCGTATCACGAAGATGCCGCCAGAATGGCCACCAATGGACATGCGTACACTCATCGCCGTTGATAAGATGACATCAATCCTCTGACTATTGCTTTAGTGTATTTGGGAGGGGTCCGTGCTGAGATACAGATATGAGAGTATTGCCCAAAATGTGCTTTGAGATAACTCCTTCAGGATACTCAATAATTTTTCACACAGAATACTCCTTGAGCCGATTGATCGACGGATGACGAGGGGGTGCCAATCACAGAACATATCCGTAGAGGTAACGGCAGCATTTTTTCATCTTTTAGAAATGATGCTCGTTAAAGAAATTGTTACTAAACTGTTATTGAAACAGAACACGCTTTTTCGCTATTGGCGAACTAAATTTGTCAGGGTCCATTGAACTAAAAGGGTTAGCCTTAGAAATCAAAATCTGTATCTAGTACACAATATTTCCACAACCGGGTTAAAAACCACTTGGTGGTCAGGGAGACCCAACGAACGGCATATTGTAACCTGAAGAGTTCTCAATATGACCGAGTGTGTAGCTTAGTTGAACACCGTGTAGAGAAGTTGAACGACGCGGATGCATTACTCCCCCAAGCACGACGTTAACCAGTGAAAGTTTATTCGAGACAAACTGAACCTGAACGTAGACGAATGCAGAACATGGTTTACCCGAGGACTCTCGTGATCACCACGAGTGTGATTTGGAAGCCATAATCAGCTTGGACCTGTATCCTAGTACTAACGTTATGCTGCTAGTAAAAAAAAGCCAACAGCAGACTAGCAATGATCAGTAGGATCCTCGGGAGATTCCCAGTGGATCTCTTCTCGCGCATCTGCAGTTCACTGAAAAGGTCACTACTGGAGGTCAAAATTCAAGTATGTGCGCCATACTGGAAGAAAGACGCAACCGATCTAGAGGCTATTCCTATGAGAGCTACTAATGGAGTTGAGGGTCTATCTTCCTTATCGTGCGACAACCGTCGTTCAAAACTATAACCATTACTCCTACCTTACAGGCGTTTGAGAGGTGGCCTTATACTAACGTACAAAATCCTATGCTCCCCGGATCACCCTGACAAAAACCTTTTTGCCATCGCTGATGCAGTGAATTCCAGAGGCAACAAGTACAAGGTTTCTGTACCACGTAGCAGCCTCTTATGTCGACAGCACAGTTTGCCATCCAAGTCAGCTCAACATAGAATGAACTGTCCGAGATGACTGTCCTGGTAACATCAATCAATACGTTCACGGAATGATCAGACGACTGGATTATTCCAATATGGTCCTTGACAGTCGGACATACATAGCCCGGTATCCATTCAGTATTGTCCTTTCCTTTTCCCTCTCCTCGCTTCCTTCTCTTCTCATTTCCTCTTCCCTTCTGCGTACCGTTCTCCCTCCCATTATTCCACTGTTATGCAACAGAACGGTACAACCTCCCTTGTGCTTGACATTTGTTAGCTGTTTCAACAATCAACACGCTCTATACACTCTCACCATTTCAACAGTCCACGTGATCGGAACAGACGGATTACAAACTGACCACCACAGTGAGATTGGAACTGCTGTGAAACTACACGTTCTGTGTCATCCATTCCTACCAGAATACCTTGAGGCAGCAATATTATAGAAGTATACTAATTCTCACTCCACCGGTAGCCGATGAAACTAGGTAATATGCTCACTCAGGCTTGTCTTCTTGTACGCTCATATATGGCCGGGTTGTATGACGTTGACCTAGGCCTCTGACGTCCTGTCGGTGTTCAGCCGCTGTTGGTTTCTGTCTACATATATTTGGTATCGTTCGAAAGGCATCAATTTGACGTTCCCAATTGATTTCTGTTTCGTACATGTAATTTACTCGCCAGCCGTCCGTAAAGACTTTGTCAATTATAAACTTGACACGTTTAATTCACTTTGTCGTCCCCAGCTCAAGTCAGCCATTTTATTGTTCTGAGCAGGTATGGTTATACGATCGAACTGTGGATCATGTTCGAAGACTGTCCGTGTGAGGGACTACGCCATGCAGCGGTTTATGTGCGATGCACGGTTTCGCAGTTCAGGTGTGAGTTTGACATGTGGACAATGTAGAGGATTAATATCATTCCAACTGGACTGCATTAAGTTTGGCTGTTCATCGCTGCAGGTCCGAACGTCAGAGAAAGAATGTTGCGAGTAGAATACTTTGTTTTGAAGTTGTAACGATGTCAGTCGCCCAATCTGAGGCATGTGCAGCGATCAGTGATCCCGTTTATTTGGGAATTTGCCAAGGAGACGCACGCTTCCATTACGTTTGCCCGAACTGCACCGCAACATCCAGGGGTCCGATTTACGGTTAACCCCGCGTTCAGAGGTGAGCCTTATTTTTGTGACAAAACGACCTGACCAACCTTCTGCGTCTGTAGTGGTCAAGAAGCATACTGAACCAAATTGCTCATGAAAAGCTATCTGGCTCTGCGACGATTACTGAGACCGAGCCTATACACTCTACAAGAACGCCCATAGTTGCTCTTTAAAACGCACTTTGGTGCCCGCGAAGACTAAGCCATAGTATATAACCTCATGGAATTCCTTGAAAGCTGCTCAAAGCTTCGGAGTGAGCACGACCGGAAATTCTGGAATGCTCTCTGTACGGAGATACGCATCACGTTTGGCACTCCTGTTTCTGCCAGGCGACTGGCCAGAAAACCAAGTGCATTACGTGCTGTTAAACTTCCACTTATGCACAAATTACTCACAAGGGCTTCCGAAGCTGAGCACGTACTCTTGCCTTCCCAAAGGTTGCGTGACAAAATTGGCGCTCAGATATACCTGGATGTATCATGAGCGGAACGCCAGGGACGTAAGCTAGTATGAAATGATTCACCGGTTACCGACAAAATTCGAAATATCATCATCCGAGGTGTCCCGGATTCTGAGATGTGTTCTCATGAGCACGACAAGAAACAGTGGAGATTTCTTCCTTCCGAACTTGGATTGATCAGTGTTCAAGTTCAGTGTATCCACTGCATCCAAATCCCGCACCTGATGAAATTCGTGTGAAATTTCCGCAGGTCCGTTCTACTTCTCGCGAAATGGTACTTCATATTCTGTAGTAATTTCAGCATGGACGTCGTCTTTTTCCGGGCGGAACATCGTTCCACCCTGAACGCCCCAAAAACGAGCCGACGAAACTGAAGTTAAGTAATCAGGTTCGTTTTAGCCGGTTTGCGGTCATCATCATCATCATCATAGACAGCAATACATCAGTGGTTCACACTGATGCTTAACTGCCACACAACCACGGAGAAAAAAACCTATATAGGAAGAAAGAAGAAAAAGAGGAGGAGGGGAAGTGGACCTAACTACTAAAAATAGCTACGTCTATATTCAAACATACAACATCAAGGCGCCTACACCTTGCAAACAAACAACCGAGCTGTAAGTGAAAGTAAGGCGTCATCAGCAAGACAGCTTCCTTACGGCTTTCACTGCCCCGCGTCATTAAATGCACTCACTTCACAGACAACTCGGCCAAACAACTACAACATTCATGCCACTGAGCTCGATTAGCCGCCATCTCACCTAACGTCTCAAGCCACCGACTCTGTGAGTCGCGAGGGCCCCAGCCCGGGAGACGAACCCGACCTACAGTGACCAACCCCTTCGTGAACGATTTCATTTGTCTACGCCAGGTCATCATCTCCACCTCGCACCTTGTGCCAGTCGGCCGCAGCGTCGGCAAACAGTGCTCGGTGTGGCAAACGACTAGCTGGCATCCTTAGTACATGACCTAACCATCTAAGTCTGTGCAAATGTAGCGACTGAACAAAAGAACTGTTTGACAATCAGTGCCAAACACCCGCTTCCTAACCTCCTCGTTGCTTCACTCGCTGGTGCCACCCGATACGAGCGATCGAACGCAGACATCGGTGGTCAAATACCTGAAGACGGTTCACGTCCTCTACCCTGAGCGGCCAGGTTTCGCTGCCGTAAAGTAATACAGCCCTCACTGTTGTTTGATATACGCGACCCTTAAGCTTCAGAGAAATACCTCTGTCGCCATAGGTGTCTCAGATTAGCGAACACCGCCCTAGCCTTGGAAATACGCGCTTCTATTTCATTCCTACACCGCCGCCGTCGCTGATGCAGCTTCCCAGGATACACAAACCGGTCAACAACCTCCATGACTTCATTATCTAACATTAAATCTACGTGATCACAACAATCTTGCAGAAGCACTTTGCATTTTGAGGCTGCAAAGCGCATTCCGAAGTACTTAGCAGAACGCGAAATAGCGTCCAGTGTTGTTTGTGCCGCTTGAAAGTTGTCAAACAGCAATACCTTATCGTCAGCATAATCAAGATCAGTCAGTCTTTCACCAGGTAGGAGGTCCACGCCGGCATCATTTGAGTGCCGCAGACAGTCCTCCATTATTTCGTCTATGACGAAATTGAACAAAAATGGTGAAAGGGGACAGCCTTGACGTACGCCGCTCCTGGTGCTGAAACTGTCAGACAGTTCACCGTAAACCCTAACCTGAGCTGAAGTATGGGAATAAAGCGCCGACAGTATGTTCACATACTTAGTCGGTACACCCCTACGTTTAAGCGACTCTAAAAGTGTAGATCGGTCTACCGAATCAAACGCACCTTTATAGTCGAGGAATACGGCGATTGTTGGCCGGCGGTACACATGACGCTGCTCCAGAATTTGACGAAGGGTAAAAATGTGATCTATACAACCCCGCCCAGGGCGAAACCCAGCCTGTTCTTCCCTAATGTTTACCTCCCGAACTGCAGTGAGTCGACGAAGTATAATTGATGCTAGAACCCTTGAAATGACGGGTCAAACTAATCCCTCTATGGTTTTCGCAAGAGCCCCGGGCTCCTTTCTTAAATATGGGAACTATTATCGAGTGACCCCAGCACGGAGGGATGGTCTCCGTCGTCCACACAAGTTGAAACAACTGAGTCAATGCCTCTACTAACGCCTCTCCCTTCTTTGAAAAGTGCCGGCAGCCCTATTACGATTGAGAGCCGAAAGGCAATTGCGAACCTCAGTCTCAGTGGGTGGTTCCAAATCTACCGACCAGGGTGCTACATCACAAGTCTGTGGCGGCAACACAATAGAAGCAGGCCAACTAAATTGACCCTCAAAGTGTTCTGCCCAACGCTCTAACCTTCTGGACTTATTACAGATTAGTGTACCATCTACCTCGCTGATAGCTTCACTGACAGACGGTCGCCTGGGACCAGTGGCACGGATCAGCTTAAACAGTTTACCGATGTTCCCTGAGGCAAATGCGGTTTCCATTTCCTTAACTTTTTCCACTAACCAAGCCTCACGATCAGCCTTTAGACTACGTTTCAGTTTCCTACGGATATCTCTTCTAGACTTGTTATGTGAACTACCAGAAGGAACCTTCCGTCTGGCTTCTAACAACTCCAAGGATTTCTCTGAAATCCAATGTTTGTTTACCCCATGTACCCCTGTGCCGCATGCTACAGTACCTGCTTTCTGAATGGCCTGTGAGATTTGAGTCCAGCAGCTATTAGGATCTTCGGAGTGAGAACTATTAAGGCAGCTTTCTAAGCTGGTTTGGTAATTATGCCTTACCGATGGTAAAGCCAGTTTCTCAACAGCTAATCGTTGCTGTCGGTGGGGATTTATGATAACAACACCACTTCTTCCTTTTAACAGTGGACCCTCAGATGTCACGTTTCTATTTCCATTACAACCCGCTTATTTTCATATGCTACATGGAAAAACAGTTTATCACCAAGGAAGTGCGGAGGTTCCACAATTTCCCTCACGAACATCAAAGAAAATATAGAAGGTAATCACAAAACTTGCTTGACCCTCATCTGTCCTAGCCGTAAGGTTGACCTTCACTGATCAGCTTTCCAGAATAAATAACACCATGGATAACTTGATCACGCAGAACGTCCGCTTACGGGAGGAGATGCACGCCATCCGTCTGGAGCTAAACGCGTTACGCTATCAACATGTAGTAGATAGCAGCTCAACATCTCCCACGCTTCCTGTCCGTTTCCCCATGCAGACGGTAGAAGATATTCAATTGCTAAACTTGAAGCTGGAGGACGGAGAAACGTATCCATTGCTGGTAATTGCATTAACCATTTGTTTACTGTCATTAGATTAACTACCTGTCCAAGTTGGGCGGCAAATCTGTCTCCGACTGCATCGCCAACCTAATGAAGTCGACCATGACAGACGACTTGGCTGCCAGTATCAATTGGCGAGGAGTGAATAGTAGATTCTCCTTGGCATCTACTCTGTTTGCGTCCGCACTCGTCGGTAAGTTGTACGTGACCAAATAATTTCCATACCTTACAGAAACCGTTATGAAACATCAGTTCGTCGGAGTGTCTCATGCGGTTGTGAAGGAAAAAGTACAACGTTGGTACAGAATGCCAAGAGAAAGATTTCAAAGGATAGAAGAGAAGCGGAACATGCGGAAGACGAATGAATCGTCTTAAATTTTGTACATTAAATCATTCAGCGATTCAGCGATTGATACACGGGTTCGAGGCAGGGGCCCAAAGTACCCGGATCCAGTCGGTTTTTCTTGCTCAGTGTCAAGCGGGCTTCCGTTGATCTGAAATGCAATCATTGAAAACAGGGTGTAGCACCGCTCTTGGGGATTACAGTAAATACCAAGAACAGAGTAAGGTTACATGAATAATGGATTTTTTCGTAAATGAGAATCAAGTAATGCTTTAAAGCGATCTCTAGAAGTGCTGCTAACGACCTCAGAGGGAAGGCTGTTCCAAAGGTTAATAACCCTGTAAGAAAAGAACTGCTGCCTAAGGAAGGTCCGAGGACGAAGCTTGAAAAGCTTCCTGTTGTGTCCTCGCCGGCCGTCATCATTCGCTATCATAAAGAACTGTTCAACGAGACCTACTCTGAAGAAGTGTGTGAGAATTAAATCACCGCGGAGTCGTCGATATTCAAGTGGATATAGATCAAGAATTTCAAGTCGAGACTCGTACGCGACATTTCTCAAGCCCGTGACTAGTTTGGTAGCCGCGCGCTGGACACGCTCAACAGCTAATATGTCTTTCTTCAGGCCGGTATACACGACCTGATTGGCATACTCGAGGAGCGGTCTTATATAAACTCCGTAGAGCGTCTGAAATGCACTCTTGTCTATGCGGGGGAAAGTACGCTTGATCATCCTAAGAGCGGCAAATCCCTTTTTTGCCGCCATCTCATGGTGATAGGCGAAAGATAAGTTAGACGACAACCAGATGCCCAGATCTTTCTTCAGATCGATTTTCATGATATCTACTGTGCCGAATGCACTATGAATCACGAAGGCATTGCCAGAGTCTCCACCGAGTGACATGTGTGCGCATTTATTGTCATTTAGTGGGAGACTCCAATCGTCCGACCAGCGCTTAATCGCGTCAAGATCAATCTGTAATGCACTGGGATCAGTGGCATTCCAAATTTTTAGGTCATCGGCATATAGGAGGGCGTTGCTGGAAATATTCTCCGGAAGGTCATTGATGTAGATCAGGAATAACAGAGGACCTAGCACTGACCCTTGAGGAACTCCCACAGAAATGAAAGAGGGAGATGAGAGATCTGATCCGGTTTTAACTCTAAAAGTTCTATTATCGAGAAAAGAGGCAATCCAGCGAAGAACCTCTCCTTGAATACCATAGGCTTCCAGTTTGTTTCAGAGGGCCGTGTGGGACACGGTCGAAAGCCTTGGCAAAGTCAAAGAAGATAGCATCTGAGATGAGGCCATTGTCTTTGGCCTCCGTCAGACTATCCATGAAAACAAGCATATTCGTTATGGGTGGAAGAGAAAAGGTGGTTTGATAAGAAGTGGTTGAGGATGGCACGCTTTAATAAGCGCTCCATTATATATATATATATATATATATATATATATGTATTTATATGTATCTAGATGTGTATAAGAGATCTTGCATGGAATGCTAGTAAGGCTGATTGGCCGATAGCTAGCCGGAGAGTGCCGGTCTCCCGCTTTAAATATGGGCGTGACCGTCGCCTCTTTCCATGCGCTAGGGAGAATGCCAGTCTGAAGTGTCTGTCTAAACAGCTTATAAAGGGGTTCTGCCAGACTAGCAGCTGCTTCCTTGAGAATCCTGGGATGGATCTTGTCAGGACCCATTGCACTGTATGAATTAACCTTGAATAGGTCTTCAACATCTAGCACAGAAAACTCAGCGGTAACCAGTGCAACCATGCACCGTAATCCTACGCCGTATCCTCGCTAATGCTTCCCACTCGACCCCCAGGTATATAAGGGATGCACATGGACGGACAATCGAGCTAGCAACTAAACAGCAAACGAGAGACTTAGGTATCCAAATCACTAGCACGTTTGCTCCATCTGCACAGTGTGCCGCAGCCGCGACAAAAGCACGACGGGCGTTATACCGACTGAAATCCGCGATCGCCAACCCATGTCCAGCAGTGTTCATCCCACTGTACTCGGCCATAGTTCGCCCCCACCTAGAATATTGTGCCCAAGCTTGGTCACCGTATCTCATAAAAAATATAGCTGTCCTCGAGGAGGTACAAAAGCTAGCCACACGTATGGTATGGGGTATGAAGGGTCTAAGCTA
>LOND01008372.1:0-17460 GCA_014220965.1 Paragonimus kellicotti | reverse complement strand
CCTTTAATCAGACAACTAACGATAACCCCTGTTTGTCATCATAACCAAGTGTACCGCTTGACTTACCGCGCATCAGACCTTTGGCTACTGGCTGCATCATGTAGGTCACAATTTTTGCACAGCCCCTGGGAGCCACATTACCGTCCAGTGGGCTATAATTCGTGGTGAGAGCAGGGATGGAAAACGTTAAAAATAAACAATACATAGGCGCGATAGCACGATCAACTAGTCTAACAACTGCTATGCATTCGTTGAAACTGGCGATCGGTACTGGTTTAATTTAGTTCTCGAAATGAACTATAGGCTTGGTGATTAACTTCCGGCCATTTGTTGCTGACATGCATGCAACGAACAAACAGTCAGCGGGCAACTGTATTTGCAAGTGTGTACGTGACTGACTGATACTGGTTTCCGAAGTTTACTTTAAAATCACTATCATGAGAATGGTGAGCGGAGGTTGGCTATCATTATGCACACTTTTGACCCAGTGGATAATGACAGTCGTATAAATTTACTGATC
The DNA here is from genome assembly GCA_014220965.1 of Paragonimus kellicotti. Taxonomy (NCBI): domain Eukaryota; kingdom Metazoa; phylum Platyhelminthes; class Trematoda; order Plagiorchiida; family Troglotrematidae; genus Paragonimus; species Paragonimus kellicotti. The sequence goes on along the minus strand of LOND01008372.1, from coordinate 16,940 downwards.
CATCACTCAAAATCCACAAGAATGGGAATGATAAGGTTGTTGATCCGTACAATGTTATCCAGAAATAGATTTACTCTGTCTTATAAGAGATAACCTAAGTTGTAAACATCTGGATGAACTGAAAATGTTATCTTTTAAAACCGTTAGCAAGACAAGATCTCAAAGTAGTACACTTGTGTCAGATGGAACGTTAGAATGTTTGAAACCTAGAACATTAAACTTACATAATACAAAACCAGCCGGACTGAGAAAGGTCAACTATTTCAGGTTTGCCGATAACTGTCAGTGTCTTACATTCGATGCACACACGCTGATCAGGTTGAGTTTTCAACTATTTATGGTCAGAAACTCTTTTCATAAACGATTCGGATGTCAGTTAAGATGGTTACCTCAACTGACCCATACGCAGACAGAATGTCATGTGATCTAGTGTGGGAGCGATTGCTGGGAGTTGATGTATTTACGGTGACTGGTTCCCCAACACATCGTTCAATTTCACATTAGCGACCTGTTGAGTAGCTATCTTTCATGATCGTCGGAATAACACAGATTGTTTTGAGGTACGTGTAACGATCATCATCCAAAACTCTCACCTGTTTTCCGCTCATTTGCCAACACCTCCACAAAAGCACAATGCCCATATAGCTAGGTTAGTGTTCCCAGGTCACGAGAAGTAAACAGCCAATGAGAAACAACACACAGTGCTAAACAAATAACACCAAGTTTGTAGTGTTTACCAGGTCATACAGGGTGGAAAATAACCGAACCTCACACCTTATGATAGAAGCAGAACACGTGACCAGTCAAATCCGTTGTATCTGATGACAATATGCATCCGTATAAACAGGCATCTCTCCTGTAAGTGAAGAAGTCTGCGTTCGTTCCTTAAAGATGGTTCAAAACAGTATCAAAGCGCGCAAAGATAACGTCGACGTAAATACACCCCTGTTGAAAACAATATAAGCAACAATTTTGACATCATGTTGGATTCAGTTTTTTATGAGCATGTTGATCAGGCTGCCGTGCTTACAAACCTACGATCGTGGATTGTCAAAATCCCATTCGTAAAACAATGAACTACACACTTCAGACATAACCACGGACTTGAAAACTTCACCGTTAAAACTACCTGACTGGCTATGCAGCTGCGAGTTATGAAGGAACATTATCCGATTGGTTTAAATTCGGTGTAATGTTTCCTAAGTTTAGGAGCTTTGAGAAACGGTTGCATGCTATTCATGTAGAGCTAGTTAACGATGTTGTGAGCCATGAACAAGGATGTTGCAAGCAACAATGATCCAAGGACGTCACGGTTGCCGATGTTCAATTCATGAATGGAAAGAAAACCATTCCATGCCAAAGTGCATCGCAATGCTTCTTACATTTCTCCCTGTTATTTCAATATTCAAATACCCCGAACTCACTACTTAACCGTAATGTGAGTAGTATAATGCAATGGCCCGTCCTAACTACGTTAATAGCTGAAGTCAAGGTTGTTAGGCGAGTGACAGTAGTTCACATCGCCATATAATTCCGGCTATATACTTCTCCATTTCAATCCTCTATACATTTCACCAACCTCCAACCGAAAATAACTTCCAGTTAGGCTGGCCTTACATTATTTTGGTGAATTAAATTCTCGGTAATAACGCTACTCAGTGATGCGAAGTTCATTAAAAGCTATTACGCCATACAACGTTCATATCGCTATCTCTCCAATGATTCTAACCCGCTATAAACGTTACATTCGTTGCACATGAATCGATAGAACATACAAATCAACAGCGCTAAACAGGCAGGGTTACTCACAAGATACGTGTCATCCTAAAACATTGAGTGGACAATTATCCGTCTCACCAAACCTCTCATATACAATATGAATGAGCCGGTGAGGTGAATGCATACACCAGATCGATATGTTATGATTAATTCATCATAAGTTGAGTGCATCAAGTGAATCTTTCTCAGAGTATCGATTAATAACTCTTGAAAATTCGAAGACTTGGCACATTAACCGAGCATATAATCACTACTAAATGATAAACACTTATTCAAATCACTCACCGTTGGACATTTTAGTTTTGTGTCCTGTGTACCGCCTGCAGAATGATGAATTCATCTTACGCCTTTGATCTGTCTTGTAATCGTCAATAATTATATTCAACTGATGAACTACACGGTAGCTCAAGAGTGTTCACTCAACCGTATCTCAACAGATCTTTTCACAAACATCATAAGGACTTGGGTTTTTCGTTGAAAAGACATTGCCAAAGGTGACTAGTGGTAGAACGAGTCATGCTCAACTCTGTGACAGTCAAAGCGTCAACAGAGAACAAGTATACGACCTGGTTGACAATAAGTGTAAAAGCTATATCAATCGTAAAGATGGGAGTTGAATAAAACAACTAAAAATCGTTACCGTTAAGTCAACCAATTACAACACCGTTTCGAACCTGCTCCATTTGTGAATATAACTAACAAGTGGACGCCCCACACTGCGCAGATGAGCTGCTGATAAAAGGTATTGAAGCATCCCATGTGTGGCCGGAACGATTCAAAGATAGATGTAGTTACTGAGAAAACTGACCAGTGCGTGTGTTGGAGTACACATCATGTATGATGGAACTGACGTCAGGTGCGTTAAATCTTGCGTATGCTCCTCTATGGTATCCCAAAAAGCATAACGACATGCTAAAGTATATTGCTCAAGTGACGCGGAACATAACTGTATGGGAAAACATCGCCAAGAACATTACTAATGGGCAAACGGCTGACTCACTGGCAAGTTGCTCTCTTATACACATAGATTGGACATCACCTACAATTGATCGCAGTTGTCACATTCCCATAGTCTTTCCAATCGGTCCCTTTCGAACAGCAGAAGCACTAGACTCGAGTTTCGCTCTCATTAGAGCTCGTCAGTAGTGCATATCCTTGCCACTGCCGGGACTAGAACTCCGGCCATGCTTTCATGAGGCAACCGTGTTTACCACTGCGCCATTGACCTCACATTAGGCACGACCGAATTATCATATGTGAACGCTCAACCACTTTCGCTTGTGAGTAATGATCAGGTTGCCCGATCGCCTCGAGAGGAGACACAGTTACTGTCTGTTAACTCCAATCGATGACCCCTCGACTAGTCTATGGGAATGCGACAGCTGTGATCAGTTGTGAGTGATTTTCAACCATATGAGAAAACAAAATCCCTTACTACTCATCAGTAAGTCGAGTTGTATGCAATAAACCATATTATGCACAATTCGTATAACTACTTCCCTAGCGGACATACTTAACTAGAACCCACAGGTGGCACCACTATCAAGGTTTGACTGCGTATTTTCCGAAAGGTCACTTAAAAAATGCATTCCCACCAGAAAAAAAACGGGAATGAATACCCACCATTCTGAGTCCATTCAATGCAAATCTGCGATCAGCAGTGATTGCATGGAACTAAACGGAAGAGAAACATGGGGAGTTCCATGGGAAATGTTGCCAACTTGGATTACTGGTGAACACAGCAACAAACTTACCTCATACTACTACGAAAGGACAACGACACAAACAGCGGGAGAAGAAGTTTGGGTCCTGATAATATAGGACCAAATCATGAGCTCGTCCCCGTCTTGGATGGGGAAAACTTTAACAAAAACACGTTTGTAATCCGACGCGTCGGAGAGTGGTCTGGATGAGTATTAGATAAAGTAAAAACCCGCAACTGAGTCTTCTTAACCAGTATAGCTGTACAAATGACGACGACGTAATTGATAACAACTGAAAACAGCCAGTATGGAACAAACAAGTACTTGACTCAGCTGGCACAACTGAAACCCAGTGTGCAGCTACTCAAGTGCATGTACTGTGGAAGTAACCGATGGTAGACATGAGTGCCACTCAGCCTGTCAACAGTAGTTAGTTAAAGCATAGTATGGGCGTCGAAATCAATATTGAAACAACAGCCGGGACTAGATGTATCCGTTGATGGATTATCTCGAACGGGTAGCTTAGCTAGCTTGTGGAATCACGGTTAGGTCAGTTACACGGATGCGTCTAACAACTTGTTCAGATAGAAACACCAGTCAGCTGGTTTGATTACAAGTTTTATCCTATCACAAAAATAAGTCAAATAAAAACACTCATCGATTAACTTCAGATTGAACATTGGCCACATCAGACCACGGCCTTCACATTCAGGTAGACTTGCCAGTCAGTCTTTTTCGAAAAAAAGCGGTAGACTCGAGTCCTACAAACAACAGCGAAACCTGAATCTAGTGTTTTTTTAGGCAGAGGCTGGTCGGAAAGTCCACCTCAATGCAAAGGCCGCGATCGATTGAGTTATGCTCGACTTGAAATTAACCAACTCCCCGACTAGTCAAGAGTAATGACTCGACCAATTTGTGCTAACATTTCTCAGGACTACAAGCTAAGTACAAAGCAGACGGATTTCTTTTCGTAACCTCCTGTACATCATTCTACCCATGATTATTTTGGCTCCTCTCTCCCCTGAACTCCCAACAGAGGTCAGCACTGTCCGACGCTTCTGTGCATCGGAAGGAGCTGAGCCCGAAGAGATTCGCTGCGAATACATGGTCGCGACAGGTGGTCATTCGGAACTGTGTGTCTGCGGTCACGACAACTGCAATCAAGCGGATGTGTTGCAACGCACACGTATCGGGCTGATGATGACCACCCTACTGTCCACGATGATTTATGCGTACTAGTCAGACAACACCACTCCTATTTATACCGTTTGCACGAACTCTCTTACACTACTCATTTATTTGCAAGTAACCAGTTTCATTTACATTAGATTTTTTGTCAGTGGTTCCGTTTTGTTCACTGCTTGGAAGTATAGTAGTGTGAGAAGGAAATAATGTTGAATGGGTACCCAGTTTTACTACAGCATCATGAAACAGAGAATAGATCTAGCTGATGATGGTCTTAACAATAGGTAAATTACGTCAATGACGCCAAAATAATGCCGATGAGTTGCCCAAACCGATCAATTCAAAACAATACACTTCGAATTGGAAGAACTAGAAAATAAATCTGGTCGAGATAAATGTTCATGCCCTGGGGATGGATACAGTCTAGTTCGAAGTCACAATTTTCTTTTATTATGATCACAAAGGCACGAACTGGTGATTATACACCTCATGTTGTTTTTCCTCAACCTGATCGATTTCGGTTTTAGCCAGACTTGCCAGGTAGATGAAGTCGGAAGGAAATTCGCACCGATGACCTCTTACTTAACAAGCCAAAACTCTCATCCCCTGAACGACAATCAGTCCCATGAACGGCACCTATGGCCGGACGATTATTGTAACTCAGTAATTTGCTGTTAGTCGCTTCACCACAGGCGAAGCTCATAAGATTGATGGCCGCGCGTTTAAAAGTTTCAGATGGTAAACTGTGAGATTGCCGGCTATAATCTCGTCTACGTCTTTCACTCATCAGTAGGATAAAAATCTGTTTGGCTGTTACACCGCTAAGCATTTGCCATACAACATCTAAGGTGGCATGTGAACTAATTAATGTAGGACTGTCCAAACCCATAATCGTGTGATCGGTAACTGGTACCGCTACTAAGAACCGATCTCTAGAAATCAACACTATACTAAAATGACGATAGTCAGTCGACGAAATCCTACCACTTAATAGACCGAGAGCACAGGAAGGACACCAATAAACTATGTGGTCGATAGTATACCAGAAGTGCAGCACAGAATACTCGGTACAAGGTAGGATCGAGCAGAAAAAGTCAAAGATAGCGAACGATGAGATGACTTTGTCCACATGCAACCATACAATCAACAGCATTAGCAAGCAAAATCACGAATCGTAAGTAAACGTTTTGAAAGGAAAGCGTATCCCCATTTGCAGCACTGACAATGTCGGGATGCAAACCGGGTTGTGGGCCAACAGAGAAGTAGAAAAAGGTCAGGAGAGAACCATAGTAGCCCGTTCGTAGGTGTCGAGAAAGCAGTGGATCAGAAGAATGTTGCATGAACTAAATGATGAATGCGTACACAGTCAAGAATCGGAAGAAAGGATGAAACATGTACATCCACCAGAACCCGCCTCATGGAAGTCCAGAGACAGATGTTACGCCAACTGACGCGGAGCAAGTGCCGAAAACAACGTGATCGGTGGTTGACAAAAAATACATGCAACACGCCACCGTTGGTGATAGCATGGGATTGTGTGTAACACCGACGACCGTGAAAAACAATAGTTAACGCCAGATTTGAAGAGGAGACAACCACATCGTGAAAGACTAAACATGAGACAGAAATAGGGAACTAAGGCACACAAAAAAACAGGTAAACAGAGGAGAGAAAAGTGACCATGTGGACGACAGAAGTCCAGTCCGTAGATGGGGAGGGAAAGCAAGAAAGAAAAAGGGAGGCTAGTGGGGACATTATCGCCAATTGGATAAAGGTAATACCATAACCTATCGAAGCAGGCTACAGACCTCTTTGTGTATGTGACACAGATATTCTACATACGAAACCGTATTCCCACTGTGACGGTCTTCGACGAGGAATCGTTTGAAACAGCCTTCCAGCTTGTCTCCAGGTCGAACCACAATGAGCTAGAATAGTAGCACGGGAGGGGAGGTGCACAATGAAAACGAAAGAGGAACATTTAAAAAATCGGCAAACCAAAACAGCCTTCCTACGGCTGTTATTTACTTGTGGTCCGTGTGACGGACTAGAAGTTTAGCAAACACTAATACATGAAAATTTACAAAATCTGCGTGGCAAACAGAATGTTGTCAGATACACAGTTCATAGCTTAGCTATCAGGTCAGTAGTTCACACTAAACACCACAATATTAAAGATCAGCATTTGTTTGACTCAAGTGTACAGGGTTCAGACATATTAAGGGTGATGGATAAGGTAGTCAACTTTCTTCAGCTATCAAACGTTTTTCATGGGCTGAAGTAGACAAGCCAGTAAACTAGTAAACATACCCCACGGCTTCAGGAGTTGGAAATAGTTTTGCAAACAGCTCGTACCAGTGTCTACCAATGGAGTGGTGGATTGGGGTGGATCGAGCTAGTAAGATCTTCCAAAAGTGGAGACGCAACAGTTGAGATAACAACTCACATATACTTCCCCGCAATCACAAAGACCGCAATCGCGTAGTCTAGTGGACGGATGTATGATTTCCTACACTCATTCACAGCTCGTGGATTCGAATTCCCATAATATGTAGTGTGGACGGTGTCAAACTAGGTCGAAACAGCTATCGTTTACTTCACTGGTGGTCACAGAGACCAATCACTTGCGAGACGACAAACGTTCGGTGTGATGAACAACGGACTGTCAGGATGCACAGATTTAGGAACAAGAGCGAATTGACTGTGAATACAGTCTACCAAATGGAGGTTAAAAATACTGAAACTCGACATTCTTGGAAGATGCCGTGTAATGAGATGGAAAACATTTACAACTACACAAGAGTAGCAGTTTCGCGGCCTACTTGATTAACGCCTATGTGACTAGGTGAACAATGATATATTTCCAACCAAATTACTTATCAGTACGGTCTCGTTCGGCTTTCACATCACATCATTTAGACGTTTGCCGAAAAAATCGCCTGTTAGAAGTCCTGCTCTATCTCGAGATGATCGAACAAGTTTAGTGATTGCTGTGGAATATCCACGTGTTGGTAATTGGTTAAGTCCAATCATAAGCAGCACGTGAGGGTCGGTGTTAAACTACCGGTACGCACGCGGCACCACTGAGATCAGTTTTGATAAAAGCTAAACTCGGGTCAAGTGTTTTATATTCGAAACTGGTTTGTCCAAGTTGTGACAGCTTCGACCATCGATGTAAGTGATGTGTAATTTGTAAACAAACAAAATTGCCGATTACTCATAAGTAATTATTTAATTAAGTCAATGAGACATTCAGAAGTCAGACCAGCACCCAGGCGCTTATCAACAAGAATCATTGAGATCAGTTTTGACAAATGCTAAACTCGGGTCAATTGTTTTATATTCGAAACTGGTTTGTCCAAGTTGTGACAGCTTCGACCATCGATGTAAGTGATGTGTAATTTGTAAACAAACAAAATTGCCGATTACTCATAAGTAATTATTTAATGAGTCAATGAGACATTCAGAAGTCAGACCAGCACTCGGGTGTTTGTCAAGAAGAATCGATTATTTGAGTTACACTCAAATAGGATAGAAAACTTTCAACTGGATGATATACAAGCAGACCGTAGATGGAACGGCAAACATGTCGTTACCGACTGTCCTCGAAAACCGTTGTCCATATAGTGTTATTAGTAACATGCGCAGTGCGTCTGTTGAGTCAGAAGTATATTTGATGTATGCATGTCAGCCAAACGTTTGTTGAAATGCTAACTGAAGGAAATAGCCACGTGATCGGTGACCAGCTCGATAACAGAGTGTGAAAGTTTCTGATGAACTAACTGCCCGAGACCATCATTGATAGTAAAATGGAGATATTCGGACATGATCTAACATCGTATGTGTCTAAAGATGTACGCTGGTCTCTTTTTTGTCCATTCCGAGTGATAAAGGTAAATAAACCGGTAAACTAAACTAGACGATTAACGGTAAAAACGGAAATGCATACATGATTGAATCGTATAAAAAAGTGATCGAGTGAACAGACAGTCAAACGAGAAAACAGACGAAGATAAAAACAGAACCAGAGAAGAGGGGAACATCGCTTACCCGCGTGTGGCGTGAATGCTCTTCGTGAATCCGGTGAATAATATAGCGTAGATTATGTGAAATGTCATTTTCTAGTTGAGGCAGGTCGTAGATCTGAAATGAACGGATGAACAAGATCGGAAAATGCGTGGTTTGAGCATAGTCAGCTTGAATCAGATATCATGATCTGCTGTTCCAGAACCAAGAGACACTGAGACTCGGAACAAACGAGGTGTCGAGCGATTGCAGATAGACATAGGTAAAACACATGAAAAATACAAATCAAAAGCACAGAAGCGTGAGAAGAAGAGAAGGCATAGATCATTTGCTGATAGGCACTCGAAGACTTGGATTATTACAAATTCAATGTCAACCACCTTTGATAGCAGACTTTATAATTTACTTTGTCCACACCGTAAGGAAGTTGTCTCGCCTGACTTTCACTTACAGCTCAGTTGTTTGTCTGCAAGGTACGATACGCATCATCATTCGTCTCCCGGGCTGGGGCCCTCGCGACTCACAGAGTCGGTGGCTTGAGACGTTAGGTGAGATGGCGGCTAATCGAGCTCAGTGGCGTGAATGTTGTCGTTGTTTGGCCGAGTTGTCTGTGAAGTGAGTGCACTTAATGACGGGCAGTGAAAGCCGTAAGGAAGCTGTCTTGCTGATGACGCCTTACTTTCACTTACAGCTCGGTTGTTTGTTTGCAAGGTGTAGGCACCTTGATGTTGTATGTTTGAATATAGACGTAGCTATTTTTAGTAGTTAGGTCCACTTCCCCTCCCCTTCTTTTTTTCTTCTTCCTATATAGGTTTTTTTCCTTCGTGGTTGTGTGGCAGTTAAGCATCAGTGTGAACCACTGATGTATTGCTGTCTATGATGATGATGATATGCTCAACAATGTCAGGAAAGTCAATATACAAGCCACCAATGATGTATATCCCAAATATCGTGCAAACGACTGTAACTTGGTTTCCGATCCGGTCAACCACCTGAAGAAAATCATAGTTTGTACGACTTGAGACCGACGATTATACCACATGAGCTGTCATCTAACAGCCTTCAAGGGTGGCCAGAGGGCCGAGCAGTCCAGTTTTTGTGGGAGCTAGTTGAATTCTGTACAGGGTATCCCAGGGTTTTGCACGATAAAACGGCTTCCAGCACAAGCCGGCGGGACTAGCCGAGAATAAATAGTCGCGGAAAAACAAGCAGAAACCTTATGATTTATAGCTAACAATCAGGTTTTACCATGAAGCCGCAAACGCCCATTGATGATATAATTACGTAGTGCAGGCAGTCCCATCTGAGAGGACAACTTTCTAAGACAACGAATTAAATATCCAGGATTACTGGAAATCACAGGTAATTCTTACGCAGATGAAATGGCATCTGACAGGTAAGCAGCTAACGTACCTAGATTTCAGTGCTGTGATTTAAGCTATCGCACGGTTAACTAGTTTACGCTGCGGTCCTAAATGGAGATGTGGAAATTTACATCACAAAACCCGCTACTCACGTGAAAAGTTTAGCAACGAAGTAAAACCTGTTATCAATCGTTGGACATTTAAATTCTGAATTAGCCGGCCGAAAATGATGGAACATGGTCTCACATTTCAATCTTCATATATATATATATATATATATATATAATATATATATATATATAGTAGACCAAGAAATCTCAGATCTGCAGTTACATACAATTACAGATTTGAGACCTACTGATGTACCGCAGATAGATTCATTGATATTAATTGAGTTTTTGAAACATGCATTTGAGACTGCAACATTGTTACACGACTTTCTGGCTTATCTGGAAGCCATGTACGAGATCTAGTAATTCAAAGTAGAAGACGTGAACCGTCTTCAGACAATTGACGATCGATGTCTGCATTCGATTGCTTGATGACATCAAGCTGAACCAATGAGTGAGCAATGATGAAATCAGAAAGCGCACATCTGGTGATGAGTGTCAGGCGAGTTCAATCGCTCACTCTTTAAGGAGTCGTACAATTGAATGGTTGGGCCACGTACTAAGAATGTTGACTTGTCATGTACCAGACCGAGAAGCTTATGCCAACTTCGTGACCGACTGTGAGAAGTAGACAGATCGTAACTCGGTTCACAAAACGGTTGGATAATGTAGGTCAGGTTCGTCTCCCAAGCTAGGATCCTCGAGACTCACAGAGTCGGTGGCTAGAGACATAGATGAGGTCGCGACTAATCGGGCTCAGTGATGCGTGTTGCCATTGTTCGGCTGAGGTGTCTGTGAAGTAAATGATGTTAATGGCGCGTGGCAATGAAAGCTGTCTTGTTCATAACCCCTTACTTTCACTTATAGCTCGGTTGTTTGTTTGCAAAGTACCTTAATGTTGAATACTTGAGTTTAGACCTTAGAACTTCAGTAGTTTGGTCTACACCCTTCCATTTATTTTGCTCACTATTTACGGCTAACTCGTCCCTCTATGACTGTATTGCAGTTAAACTTTGGTGTAAACAAGATATACATTGGTTCCTCTGTTGTTGCTGTTGGAGGATGATGACGCTGTCCGGACCACATCCAATGCTGAACTGGTCCAAGTGGCACATGGATCTGGCACTGCAAAAAGCACACACAGTCACTGACAGACAAAGCGATTAAAATGTCCACCACATATATATACACACTTACGCGTTCCGGTTCGAAATGTCTGGCACTAGCTACATTGAACACTGCCTGAATCCACTCAGCGGGTAGATTAGTGCCGATCCAGAGAAATAGGTTGGTACCGTTTTCCAACAAGTATGCTCCATCAGGTTGAAGCCATTCGTAAGAACAGCGAATCGCGGCTGGTGGATAGACTAGTTGACCTTCAAAATTCAGAGCCAAATTGTGCTGCAGAAATAGGAAAAAACTACAGTTAAACAAGGCGCAGTAGAATCTAATCCTACAAAATCACACACTATTGACCGCCGTACGCAATAGAGAATCACATGTACACGACAGAAGCAGTTCACGGTTATGTAACGTAAAGCTAAAGGAGGCCATTAATCGGGACAGCTGGCATTGAATTTTTTCGGAGTTAAACAATACATCAGTTTATTCCATTCGTTAGAATGTGGGAACAATACTGTGCAAGTAGACAATACCTGGACAAACAAACTTAAAAACTCTTCAGCATGACGTCATGTGACCCAGTTCGACTTACTTCGAGATCAGATGTTGTCAACCTGCCCCAACCAAGTGGGTAGGAGCGTTCTAGGTGTTGGAGAAGTATGAACTACCAACCTTCCGTTTGGTAGCCCCTGTGTTGCTCATGGAATTACAGACTTGATCGTTTACGTAAAGTGGAAAACTTTCTTAAATGTCATAATGAAGCTGACTGGAAATATGACCAACTATAGTTTCGAACACCTTGATATCGGAAAGCAAAGCAATAGTCAGCATGGCGGATGAGCCGACAAGCAGGTTCTCGTGTCAAGAGACTAGCATGGATGAAAAAATGCGGTACTTTCACCGAAGCCCCAAGTATTCTACATCAAGAATTATAAACTAAAATTGGATGAGCAGTTAGGACAAGCTATCTGTGATGTTCAAAAACCACATTCGTCAGTTTTCTTGCAATTAAACTGGTGATCGTTATTTCAATCCCCAAACCCCCTAACTCCTCGTTCCTTAGTTTCTGTACTACGGAACAACCAGACCCTCAGCTCACAATGTTGTGTTTCGTGAGCAATCGCATCGAAATACAATAGCGTAGCAATTAGTTTACTACTCGCGGTGGATATCACATAACTATGAGTTGAGTTATGGAATTGTGTTTCTCAAGGAAACAGAACTCACTCACTAGCTCGATTAACTCGTTACCACATGCCGGTCAGGTGTCTCATCCGAACGCGCCACACTCTGATATGCGAACAAGCACATCATCATCAAGCTAGACCGTCATATGCACAGTTTCCAAGACCATAAACGTTCCATTGGACCCTTAGTACAGTTTTATACAAGTTGAATGAACTTCTGTAACGTATATTGCTGCGACGAATTACCGAAAACCGGTGTTAGTATACTTTTTATGAAAGTAGGTACGTCATCTCGGTTTACCATTTTCTGAACGGCCGATGCACCATTTTGGCCGTGCTCTACTGAAGCGATCATGAGATGATCGGGTCTTCTGTTTCAAACAGGTAAAGTTCACAATGAAGCTAACAGAGCCAGATACATTCCAAAACCACACAGTCAAGTCTTAGTAATGACATAACCCCACTCGCGGTGTACAAATCAGTAGGACACACGCGAACCAACTTCACCAATAAAGCCACTAAACAGAATCGGTAGCATATCTTAACATACGACGCAAAAGATTTCTCGTCACGTCAACACCGTCCCACGTACATCGCGAATGTGTTCGCTAGCTGATTGTACGTTAGGACAAGAAGAAAAGACTAACGCACCTAAACTATGAGTGAATCGAGCGAATGTTCATCATTGAGCGCTGATTCCCGGTTGGATGAGAAATCAAGACGTCTGATTAATCATCCGGACATTTATTTTTTCACTCAATCAATGTGACACACTCGTTTTTGCGTACTGCCACCCAGTTGATGTAGTGTGTGTAACCGACAAAGTATCTCCCACTAAGTCCATTCGAATGAGAAATTATGTGGCAGCTCGGTGGCGCTCATTCATGTAGCTAACAGCTGTCGTGGGTGCGTTGGGGAAATAACATCTTTCGACAAGGTGACGGTGCTTAACACCAGATAAGGATAGAAGATGAACGTAGGATTTGATCTGCAACAAATAAAACATCCTCAACAACAAGAAGGAAGAAAGGTATCTTTGGAAAACATCCCGAAAATGTTATCCCGACCGCCACCTACGACAATGTCATTCCACATTGGTTTGAATGTGTTCTAGTTTCAAGCATCCGGTGCACTAAGTTGTTGATAAAGGGCATTAAGACATCATACGGGTTACCTGTAGCGGTACAGTCACAGACAAACTGATTGGAAGCGTAGTACGTACACCGTCTGAAATTCATACATAAGTGCGACAGAATGTATATCGGCGTACCTAAAAGTTGTTACTATTCCTACCTTCATTCAATTCACATTTACTAGACAATCCAACATCTGAACGCAGATCTCACTCACACCACCGAAACACTTCAGATGTACGTCAACACACAACGCCACTTTAATTACTTTATCGAGGAGAAACTTATCTATAACTCAAAATAATAACGCATCATTAATATATAATTATATTATGACATACAAATTGTAGCATGTGAGTTTCGTAAAGATAATGCAAATTACAGTGTAGTGGACAATTTTCATGGTTGGACAAGTTGTAGCCAGCACCTGAGTTTTGTTTATCATTCTAACGGGGGTAGTTAGCCGGAACCAATTGACGACCAGTGGTATCCAGCAAAGTTCGATGCTGCTAGAACACCGATGGACGGGACGACCGGCATCATTACCACTCACATACCGTACGTCTTCGAATGTTCTGCATTATAGGTTACATTTCGACTGGAACTAACATTTTGCTTCAATTGTCACCTATCTTCAGACTTAACGATCATGTCTGCTCAAAATATTTGTGCTCAAATCTTAAACAGTATGACATCCGCAAATGCCAAATCCAAGATGAACAGTTATAGGATAGGCAGTTTGCAGCAACTAAACTGTAGGATGTGTGTAGCGAGGGGGAGGATTTCAACTCAGCGAGTTTGATTCTAGTCAACTTGAGCAATAAGCAATAGAAAATGCACCAGGAGAAGTTCCCATCCGCGCTTACCACTGGATAGATCCGAGGATAGAGATAGGCGGCAGATTGTTTCACGTCCATACCGTTTACAAGAAACATGAGCCATGCGCGTTCGTCGATCGAGACATTGTCGGCTAAGGAAGAGACACAGAGTATACAAAAAGGGGAATGGTGGATCGAAAATGTGAAGACGGATTAACGGAGGAATACACACCTAACCGTTTCCGAATGTTGAATGACAAATGGATGATTTAATCTTCATCGGGATATAGCATAAAGGGAGAGTGAAAGAAAGAGAGCGAATAGGGCAGTGAAGTGTGCACGTAAATTGTAAGATGATGAGTTAGTGCTACAATCCACTTGGTCACTGATGCGGAAAGTTCTTTTCTGAATCCAATAAAAAGATTTAAATATCTTATCTCCGCACTCGCGATTTTCAATGAATACATTCACTAGCCGGGAAACTCTTATGCGATGAAGAGTGTCACAAGTTTCGGTTGGAAACAAAAAAAAACGACGTATTGCATAAAAGTTGAACATCACCCACAATTGACCGCATCTGTCGAAATCCCATAGACTTCCCCGTTGGCCCCTTTCGAAAAGAAGCAATGGACTCGAGTTTCGCTCTTGTAAAATCCGTCAGTAGTGCACAACGGGGATTAGAATTCCGGCCATGCTTTCATGAGGCGATCGGGCAATCTGAGCATTATTCACAAGCGAAAGTGGTTGAGCGTTCACATATGATAATTCGGTCGTGCCTAATGTGAGGTCAATGGCGCAGTGGTAAACACGGTTGCCTCATGAAAGCGTGGCCGGAGTTCTAGTCCCGGCAGTGGCAAGGATATGCACTACTGACGAGCTCTAATGAGAGCGAAACTCGAGTCTAGTGCTTCTTTTCGAAAGGGGCCGACTGGAAAGTCTATGGGAATGCGACAGCTGCGATCAATTGTGGGTGATGTTCAATCTACATGGAAACCAAATCCCCTACTACTCATCAGTGATATGATATTTAACAAATCAAACACACTGAAGAGTTAGAGCTAAGGGTTTTCAGTTTTTCATCACTGCTATGTGACCTGCAAAGTCACATGTAGATTCCACACTGTCAAAGGTTCACTTCCGGAATCTATTCGGGGAACTTGATTAAGGAAGCTGACTCGTATAGTAGCGGGAGGAAACACAGTTATTACTCTGTTGTGAGCCGGTGCTATACCCAAAGTCTACGTAACGTTAATTCATCCAGAATGACAGTAACACACCTTCAACCAATGGAGTAAATGACTTGTTACTGCACATTTTGCGAATCAATTAAGACGTATGAACAGTGTTTACATCAGTGCAAATCAACGGCGCAAGAGTTCGACAAATACGGTAGACGTACGTGTAGGTGTGTATTTTGGTTGCCTCACATGTGTCAGTACATGATTTGTAGATGAGAACAAATAGAGTAAACGGTCTGTATCCAAGTACAATACTGCTCTGTATCACTCGATAGCCAACGTGTTTGTTTATGTGTCTTAACGACGGGGCAGAGAGATTCGGGATGCATAACACAACCGCGATTGAGACAGCGACGTTCCATGGAGAAGATAACCAAAAGAAACTTTGCAAAAAAGACACAATTGTCGGAATTCCACCGAGGAGAGCTTGTAATTAACGAGACCAAAGAGTGGCCCTTGTGCCACCTGCATCGCAATTCACCACCCAAGTTATCAAAAAACAGGACGTTCACCTTGTTCTTTTCCGGTAAATGACGTCTTTCTATTGTCCTGCGTAAACAACTAGCTACCGATTAAACTGGCTACCACTGAGTTATAAAACCAACGAGACTCGAATGTGATGTTCCTACTTGAAGTAGACTGGCATAGAAGTATGGTCGTAGAAGAAGCTGTAAGCAATTTGAAGCAACAGGCTCGCTTCACTCTTAACACCAAGTGAGTATGGTTGATGGAAGTTGACAATGCAACAAAATGGTCAAACCGATCAAAAGAGGAGGGACAACAACGGGGAGTACATACCGTCCTACAGTTCCGTTAGATCGATACGTGCAAGCAAACAACAAAAAACGATCGGCATGAGAAATATTCGTATTCGTCCAGAGATAACACACTTTCTTACTTCCAGACAGTTCCACGGTAACTAACGCTAACTGTCAACCACACGAGGCCCAGATGATCTAAGTTCAGGCAATACATATATATAATGTGTATAAGAGACAGATATATATATATATATCACTGGGTTGCACCGTACAAAACGCATTGTAACTTAAAACGGCAGAAAGGACTGGAAAGTATGAGGAAAAACTGAATACCACATGAAAATCATACAACAAATAGTAGATAAACTTAAGAGTTAAAGGCAAAAAAGACAAGGCTGAAGTAGTTTACTTGATGCCTGTGTTAAAGTTTGTGGACGATAAGCCTATCGAGATTTTCACTCCCATCGATGTTTACGTTCCATCGTACTCATCGAATAGCATCAGCGAGTAGATA
>LOND01008370.1:0-19986 GCA_014220965.1 Paragonimus kellicotti | reverse complement strand
TTATTATTATTATTATTATTATTATTATTATTATTATTATTATTACTTCTACCACACATTTATTTTAAAGATTTCCCCGAACAATCACACGTCACGGGCGGAAAGTTTCCCTCTGTTTTTCATGCATCATGATGTCCAACAGAAGCTGAACTGTTATAGTCATGTTTGAGCTAGCAGATTTTAACAGAATTGAATGTTTCTAAAGAATAACCGTACAGTTCGGAGCTAATTATATTAATAAACGTAAGGGTAAACTTATCTGTAACCCAGTTGCTGCTGCCTTATCATTCATCATCTTAATGCTGGATCAGCTGTCCTCGTTAAAACTGATTTCAGGTTGATAATCGATATTGTGGTAACCTTTGTCATTCGGTTACAAAAGTTGTGGATCGAATATTGTGATTCGCCTGGCGGTAGTGAAACGATGCATGCAAAGTAACACACATGTATGACACGATTATCAAAATCCACTTTCGTCCAAGCTTGGACTTGGACTGAACATAAATGTGATTTTGTTTAATACAGTGTCCGATTTTAGCTTGCGAATGACCAACGGATTGCTCTGTTCCCCATCGCTTATGGTCACGCCTGTCCCTCCATCGATCAGCAACCCCTTGAACAACTATGGGAAAATTCTGCGTGTGTTGATCTATCTTGTTGGATAGTGAGGCTGACAAACAGAATGTGGTTCGCAAACTTGGGATTGTACGCACACGTGAAAAGTATTGATTTTTTCGCGCCACCAATCAGAACACACGCCAGTACCCGATGGTCTTAAACGAGTCCAGTGCAGATTAGCCGGGAACTCACGTACATGTTCAATGTCCAAAACCATTCAGTCGAAATGGGTCTTATGGTAAGTCGCGTTTGTTGACAAGCTGGAGTGGAATGCTTGATGTAAATTGAAATGTTCTACTGGTTCACTGTGGTTTTAATCGAACTGTGATAAATTTAACATAAAATCTGATGTAGTTGCGAAGTTTTTATGGTGAATGAATTAAGTATGAGGTGCCTACAGAACATTCTCATCAGATTCAGATCTAACCAACATTTCGGACACAGATTTACACAGCCAACTACAGACAATTCAACTTTCCGCACTATTATGCCTCGAAAGATACATATTTCAGCCTACCGACCAGGGAAGAGTACCTCTGGAGTTATCGTGTTAGGACGATGAATAACTTACTGGGAACTGATGATCTAACAAGTGACTGAGATTTTGGGAACAGCCAGAATACATAGACAAATTGATTAAAGTAGACATGAGCTAAGCCAACAAAAATGAATAACCGATTATAAATTTCACATAAATTTTACATCGCACTTACAGTGGTATGCGACTTTTGTACTTACGTGCACACTAGAGAAGAATTTTATAACAGCTAGTTAACCTAGAGGTTAAACGACTGTTATATGGTATACAATCATAGTATATACCTGAGTCTGTTTGTAGAGTACACAGTTTTTTGCCCAAGGGTTCTTTCAAGTTCTAAGTTTCAACATATCAAATGTTGCTTACTTCTATCATTGGCAACAGAATAGTTAACCTAGAGGTTAAACGACTGTTATATGGTATACAATCATAGTATATACCTGAGTCTGTTTGTAGAGTACACAGTTTTTTGCTCAAGGGTTCTTTCAAGTTCTAAGTTTCAACATATCAAATGTTGCTTACTTCTATCACTGGCAACAGAATACTTGTGAAAGTGGGCTTTTTTTCCATAAAATCATTTCTAAAACAATTTCACCACCTGTTGTGGATTGAAAAATTTATCATTCAAAGGTATAATTTCAAAATTTGTAATTGATTTATTGACATTACAAAAGATAGTAAAAGTGTGTTTCCCAACAGCCATCACCGGATCGATATAATTATGAAGGAGAGTGAAAATGAACTGGGATATTGAGTAGATCAAAGAAGAATTACTGCTCGACGTTCCTAATACGGAATATGTTAACGACCCGTGACCGTACTTATAGGCCTGAGACGAGAACTATTTGTAGACACAGGTCAGGGTTTAAAATCGACAGCGCATTTACTGACCAAAACCAAAACTTCTCACACATGTACAATGCACTTTATGAACTAAGGCTGCTGATACAACTGTATGTTTGTTACACACCAAACTATATGTGTGGTGTCTCAGTGAATTAGTTAACGGTATTCACCCAGCAACTTAATAAAGTCGAAAAGCCGTAATATCATCAATTTCTAATAACGTCACCCCACAACAAACGCTATTCTCATGGTAAATAAACAGATGAAACAAATACAACTACATATTCTAAATGGCACCAGAGGCACATAGAAGCAATGATAGAACTGCTCTGTCGTACGTGGTTCACCGGAAACGGATCACAATCACATGACGCGTCATAATGTATCAAACATCTTTAGTGTCTTGATGGTGTAATCTGGTATGTAAAACCTAGAATTATCAAGATAATCTTTGCAGTTCGAATGCCACAGCAAGAGTACAGATATTCAGTCAGAGAATCATCAGCTCTTCTAAAGTGTTATGCAGAAGGCATCTTTCCTGACGCACATTTGCAACTTGAAGGCGGCGACCATTTCATACCAATCGAATGGACATCCTAAATACACGTGACAAGAAGGGCGCAAGGTGTTTAAGCCTTCCCCAGTTGTGTAAGGTCTTGCATACTGTAGATTTCCCGGTCACGCAGAAGTAATTGTTAAACAGAACTGGTAAATGATAACGACTGTCATATCTTGAGGTTTGTGGACCTGATATACCACTTTACTTCAGGGCTAATCACAGAGAGACCGTTATAGTTAGCAACTGCGTTTCTACATGAGGTGTCATCAAGCCGAACAAGACTTAGGTGCTGTGGCTACTCCGTATGCGACGCTTTGGCAAGGTACAAGACGTTTGACGTCCTTGAGTTTTGTTTATGTGAAAGCTGAAATCTCAGAAGGTTGATAAGTTCAAAGGAGGGTTTAGCTCGAGAAAATTCGTTGGAAGATCTGCACGTTATCGCTTTAACATACAATTTATGATGTCTCCCTAAAAATGGAAAATATTGCGGTAGACAAATTGATGACGAGGTGTAGTTTTGAGGGAACAACTCCTAATAAACAGTAAGAAATGTGTTAAGTTGCTCATATTCCCCTCTTTTATTGGATGGGGCAGGTATATCTAACCAACCCTCCAAGGGCATACGTACAGTGAAGACAAAAGCATAAAGCCACGAAACGTCGAACCGAAAGTAAAGTATATATGAAGGCTTACTGTTTACTTATTGAATGCAGTGTACCACTGAGTGATGGCTTCTGTCTATCTGAGTATATAAGACAACACCCTATGACGAAGTCCGTTAGCACAGTTACAGTGATCCAGTAGATCATGATCTCGACTTTGATCACAACAACAAAATCGTCACACTGTAGAACGTAAAATCCCTCGGTTTATTTTACTGTTAAAAAGTACATAGAACGCAAGGTAAATTCAACCACAATCATTACGGGGACAGTGCAGCTTTTAATTCATTTGAGTAAACCAATTTCGACGTTGCGGACACTAAAAACATTCCTAGATAAATTCATCTCAATATCTGGCTGTACCAGTGTTGTTTGCCGTCGTCTGAGTTCAGTTATCTCTCCCATCACGTCACCTCTTTTGTTGGTTGTAAGTGTTCCCACAAGTAACTGTCATCTGCCAGCATGTTACTGCAAACTGCTGCAGCAGCCTTCCGTGCTGTTGCAATCTTTGTATTGTCCTTTCGTGAATCTACTTTAAGACAAAACTGGTCTTAAACAGTCTATGATGCCGGTTTGGTGCTCATAGTTGATCTGCTCTGTCAGTCGTTTGGTCGTTTTCATTTCGGTTCACAAGGTTTTTATAAAAAGTTTTGTCAGGGGCTTAGCTCCATCAAATGATTCGTTTAAGACTATGGAAGATGACTTTCTTGGACTTGGGCTTTTTTGGAATACGCTTGTCGTTTAACACGCATCACTTTGCCATCATATACTTATCAAACAGGCTGCACACATTTTCAGCTTGGTGTATATGTTTTGGGTGGTGTTCCCGTAGGTCGTGTTTGCCTCAACTCTGATGATATTGGTAAAACGTGTACATATGCGTGTCAAACCTATCAGGGGGGGGGGCTGAATTGAAACTTCAAACAGGCAAATTAAACAAACGTTTGAAGGCGCCGTTGGCAATTACCTTCAAATTATTTCTCAATTCGAAGACCTTGGGATGAGAATTAGGACTCGTTTCAACCAGCGATAAAGGCTTCATTTAGAACGCCCCATCAAGTTCATCTTACTCAAAATACTTTGGAACCTGTTTCCAAAGGAGGTGTTTGTGAGTCCAAATCAACATTTCAAGACGGGTGCTCAAACCATTCAGTCGAAATGGGTCTTATGGTAAGTCGCGTTTGTTGACAAGCTGGAGTGGAATGCTTGATGTAAATTGAAATGTTCTACTGGTTCACTGTGGTTTTAATCGAACTGTGATAAATTTAACATAAAATCTGATGTAGTTGCGAAGTTTTTATGGTGAACGAATTAAGTATGAGGTGCCTACAGAACATTCTCATCAGATTCAGATCTAACCAACATTTCGGACACAGATTTACACAGCCAACTACAGACAATTCAACTTTCCGCACTATTATGCCTCGAAAGATACACATATGGCAAGGAACATATTTCAGCCTACCGACCAGGGAAGAGTACCTCTGGAGTTATCGTGTTAGGACGATGAATAACTTACTGGGAACTGATGATCTAACAAGTGACTGAGATTTTGGGAACAGCCAGAATACATAGACAAATTGATTAAAGTAGACATGAGCTAAGCCAACAAAAATGAATAACCGATTATAAATTTCACATAAATTTTACATCGCACTTACAGTGGTATGCGACATTTGTACTTACGTGCACATTAGAGTGAATTTTATAACAGCTAGTTCAACCTAGAGTTAACACTGTTGATATAGACGAAACAGTCATACAATCATAGTATATACCTGAGTCTGTTTGTAGAGTACACAGTTTTTTGCCAAGGGTTCTTTCAAGTTCTAAGTTTCAACATATCAAATGTTGCTTACTTCTATCACTGGCAACAGAATACTTGTGAAAGTGGGCTTTTTTTCCATAAAATCATTTCTAAAACAATTTCACCACCTGTTGTGGATTGAAAAATTTATCATTCAAAGGTATAATTTCAAAATTTGTAATTGATTATAGACATAAAAAAGAAGTAAAAGTGTGTTTCCCAACAGCCATCACCGGATCGATATAATTATGAAGGAGAGTGAAAATGAACTGGGATATTGAGTAGATCAAAGAAGAATTACTGCTCGACGTTCCTAATACGGAATATGTTAACGACCCGTGACCGTACTTATAGGCCTGAGACGAGCACTATTTGTAGACACAGGTCAGGGTTTCATAATCTGCTGGTGCTCGATAAGATTTTTATCTAAATCCGCTGTTTTACTGAAAACTTGAAAAACAACCTAATCGTCAATGACATGCCCACTTAATGACTGATGAAAATAAAGTATAACGAAGTTGCACTATAGTAATTAACATGGACAGTGGTCATTAGGTGGGCCTTGAATTTGATCAGTTAAACATGGATTGAGTTCGTTTTTGAACATATTATGAGTGCGTTGCCTGTATAATAAATTTACCATGGTTTATCCTGGTCTACGTTTTCTAGCCAGATTGTTGTTTTAAGAATATGTTCCAGTTAGTTTTTGTTTTACAAAAAGACGCATCAGATAGGTCATCTTTATGGAATAGTTCTGATAGGTTTAATAACCTAGCATATTCAGTGTGATATACAGTACTCGAAGTGTAGACTATTTTTTACGCAAATGCCTCGGACTGATGGGGAAATATCTAGAATGAGAATGCACAGTAGACTGTAATTTCACAGTTATTCATTAAAGGACTGCTAGGATTACCTTTCTCTATACGTTTCCCAAAATGGAGCTGCACTTTGGAAATGTAATATCTTCAGTTGAAGTGTTCTGTCGGAGTGGGGTGCTTATTTGGAATACGAGTTCCTTGCCTGACCGTACACTCGTGTGCTGAATGAAAACAGTTAGAACTTACTGTCTGCATCAGCGCTGAGTGAATACGCTTCCATTCATCCTATCAGGTCGTTGCATCTGGAGGAGCTTAGTTCAAACTGCCTCGTGCATAACGAACTATTACCCAAAAAGTGGTAAGGTCGATATTCATGCAATCTTTTTGACACACGCTTTCTTTTGAATCACTTGACTTTACTTCGTTACAGTCGCTGGGTTACAAATGGTATTTACAATGCGTTATTTTGCATCAAGTTATTTTATACTTCAGTCTAAGGAGGAGATAACTGTCATATCTACACATAAGTCAGTACTAATCCAGGGAATGACTTGTTGTGCACAAATGTGCATCTAATCGAGGTGGACCGGCCGAAGGTTCTCCTGAAAATAAAGCATGATGACTCAAGGTGGTGTCCTACTTGTAACAACTGAAATACTCATGACCATTAGTAATTAAACAGATGTACACATACCTTGGTTTACGCTCTCCCGTCGCTGAAGTAAAACCAGTAAACCTCTATACAAGTTAACCGTGAAGGGAGTGACCAAATAGTTTCCGTCTTTCGTGCATTAATGACGCAATCAGTCCCGCAAGAAAGAGATTGATAGTTACAGCGCCCTAAGTACACACAAAATTGGCCGATATTGTCTGATTAGCACTAGTTCACAAATCGTTAACAGTTGCAGATTACAATTAGGTATCAGTAATCTGAGCGATCTGACCGGATAAACTAGTTAACTTTTTACTAGGATGTGTTTGACGATCAATGAAGCCGCATTTCCCGAGTTTGCCACAGGCATCAGGTTTTTTTTACATTGCAAGTGAATGCCATTCAGCAATGTGTCCCGACATACGTTGATGCAAGCACCAGTTTACTTTGTCTGGGGCTAGCCTCTAGCGATACTTCTTTTCTGTGTTTTGGCTAATGGATGAACGGGAACCAATGTTTCAACCACATATGTGCCGCATCGGGATTAACATCGTCAATTGGATTGACATCACAAATTTAGAAACATCGGGTTCACACTAACAAACTGAATAAGGTAGGAGAGACAAAAGTCGGAATATAATGTCAGTTGACACTTTCACATTGGTCGTAAACTTGCAACCACTTTGAAAATACAACTAATCTTGATTGAAATGGGAAATATACAAGGGGATCCGGATCGGGATTAGATGTTACGGCCGAAAACACGGAAATTGTTTCTTGAAAGCACAAGATCATCTGTCAACCAACAGTCACCAAGAGGCTGCAATGTTTCATAAGGCGAATGTTTAGTGAACATTCATTAAGATTGTAGGTGGGAATATAATGTTCGCATTGCTATCTGTTCTGGCGGACATAGTGGGTTCCTTCGCAGTGCACAGCTCGTTAACGGGTTCGCTATCTCATCTACCGCATAATTTAGCATATGTCCGTTGACCTGTCTTACTTCTATTCATATTGTTCTACCGTTATAACGGTTTGCGCAACTGTAAAAAAAACTGATAGATATGACGTCTCGTGAACAACATGGTAATCAGCTTTTTTTGATCGAAGGAAAAGAAGACAAATTTAGATTCATTGTGAATGCGATTCAGTTTAGCTCAACTCCTACCGCCGAAAGTGTAATGCAAAAGTATCGCTGTCGAATGAAATTTTGATATGGATATCTCCCTTGGACCTTTTTGAATAGGTTGGTTTTTACTGTTACTCGATGAAACAAAGAACACACACAACCCATAACTATATTACGAACAAATTTCTTGAGAGAAGTGCTAATTTAGGCTAGACATAATCACGCCAATTCTGTGGTTCAGCTAGATGCGCGCCAGCAAAAGAAACAGCGTGTCTAAACATGCCAAACGTTCTACCGATGAGCTCAGAGATTTCACATTAGGACCGAGTCACCCATGCGACTAACTGTCTAATACAGAATTCAACAAATAATCCAGGAAATCGACTGCTGCTGCAGCAGTCCTCTCTCTGAGCAAGCTGGAATCCGTCAGCTTAATAGCTGTTCACTGACACTACAATTTCATTGAATAGTTTAGGAGTTTGATTAATTCACACGAGACTCAATCGTAAAAGTCTGAGTTTCGGGTCGATTGGAACGGGAGATAGAAATAGCTGAGGCGCAGACTTTCCACAATTTGGTGTTCATTACACTTACACATGCATAGATATTGCGATTGTGCGTGAGCTGTCCGTCAACAGATTGCCCATTGTGTTCAGAACATGTGAGTACCAATCACTACACGCCATTTTTCATCTGTGGATATCAGTACAAATCCAGTGCTTCCTTTCGAAGTGGGCCAACCAAAGACCTTAGCTGAGTGCTAAGGCTGCACTCAAATGTGGGTAACGTTTAATTTGAACTAATCCAAATCCTCGAAATTCTGTCAACTAATTCCAAATTATTTTACGTTTTATATTTCAGCTGTGACCTTTTACAGTGTTTTCATGCAAGCACCTGATGGGTGAGCGTGTACAATAGTAATTCGTATAATGCCTTATGTATTTTGCTTGCAAAATTTAAAATATCCACGTGAACACTACTTAGTCAGTGCCCGTTTATGAGAGTGACATTTTGAAACTACACCGTGGAGAGTTGCACGAAAAAACCCTGATGTTACGGTTTTCTATCAGTAATCATGGTGGGGGTATACTTATACAGGTACCAATTTCCACATGGATGCCCTTAAAATAGAATTTGGGATTATTCGAAATAATCTGGACGTGATCGGTTTTTATTTGGTGAAACACGTGGAAACAGCAATCACTATATTTCCAAGAAAAAACCGTCAACCACGTTGGTCAATTCATCTGTCACAATTGCGCTAAATATATGCCTGGCTTATATTGACATACAATGGGTGTTTCCGTTTTTGCAGATGAGGATGGAAAGTATGTGTGTCAGTTTGATAGCCAAACTAGTAGGGACTACTTACTTCGAGTTCGGATTCTACATTGGTTATTCCCATGCTTTACGATATTGAAATCAAAGCATCACATTGTTTCTCAAAAGTAGTCTCCTGGATCTACTGAGATGAAGTTTGGGGGGGGGGGAACGCTTCTGGAACAAAGTGAAGAAACCTGGAGACACTAGATTTGGATGTAGGCTGACAGAGCAAAATGAGACTGTCTGAGATAAAGACGTTAAGAGGACAGTTTAACGTGGGAGAATTGATGAGAATTTATAAATTGCAACCAAACAAATTAATATGAGCATAAAAGATGCGGAAGTATTGGACCAAAAGTTTTGTTTGCTCTAGAGGAATAAAATAGTGTATTGCGAACACACATTTAAGTTCAGTTTTATACTGTTCAAACACGTTCTAAAAATGTGGCAGGCGAAATTTTTATCGTACACCAGAGTGCGTATGTAATATTTTTATATGGTAGTATACAAGTGGACAGTGAGGGTGAGGGTAGCTGTCAGATACAATACTCGCCGTCTCTAAACCTATTTTCTTTTCATAAACCTCATAGATGGAGTATTCCGCTATCTCAGAAATGAGAGTTGATTAGATATATGCGTATCACAATACAGAGGTTTGCCACTTAGCTGATCAGCAGACTACCAGTGGACACAGATTCGATCTGCTGGAACGTTTCTGTTTCAGTGTTATTCGGAATATTACGCCAACAATCTACCTCTTGCGATGAACGCAATTCCAGTGTTATATCTGAACCACTATGTTTGAATCTCTGTTTCAACAAAGAATAGGTTACACGTGTGTACATATGAATGATCACTCAGATGACGCCCACCAAATAAGTATGATCACGGCGTCACGGTTAGTCCATTTAAATGTAAATGATGAGCGTAACGGTGATATAACCAAATGTCAGTCCGGCCTAAGTTACAAGTAGTCTACGCAAAGAAAGTCTTACAGTTCTGTCATATGAAGTAAAATGATTATGCAAAATATAGTGGCAATCAAAGCTAACAGTTCACAGTGGACTAAATAAGTAATCACCTAAAATATTTTTTGCCCTTAGGTTTGCGAAACTTCTTCCCCGTTCCTGTCTAAACTCATTTCGTGGTGACTTTTTGTGACGGAGTGAGACCAATAATGGATTGAATTTTGGTAAGGATAGACCAACAAGTTCGAACGCCAGAACGCCTTGCGTACACTCACCTGTGCACTGACTAGGAGGTTAGCTTGATTGTTTTCATTCTTTGTGACGATGCAGCCAGAATTACTCAGACTTGGCATAGAAGACTGAGCGAAGCGATGCGTGAGTCAGAGAGCCAGAGCTGTATGCTTTACCCCTATGTTTGTCGCCGCTACCAGGTGTGCGTCTGTCGTTTTGGGGCAACTGATAACCTTAGGCACATGTACAAGACCCGTGACTAGACCATGGATTGCACAGCCTGTTTACCAGCATTCTCAACTAGCATCTTGTACAGCACTGACGACTTTTGTGTTTGATGAAGATGCACCTATGCAATTCGGGTTACTGGAATCGATCTTCGATTTGAAAAATGAACAATCCTCAGGCGACACGCTCTACTACTCTTTATATCTGGTTATATCTCCCTAACACATGTACCTGTCAACCAAATGGTTTGGACAACTTGTAGCTCTGCACTGTTTTACCGTATATCCGGATCGACTGAACAGGTCAACTTAGCAGACTCACTGGGAA
Source organism: Paragonimus kellicotti (assembly GCA_014220965.1). NCBI lineage: Eukaryota > Metazoa > Platyhelminthes > Trematoda > Plagiorchiida > Troglotrematidae > Paragonimus > Paragonimus kellicotti. The sequence goes on along the minus strand of LOND01008370.1, from coordinate 9,277 downwards.
CACGGTGCTAAAACAGAAGGAGGAGAATTAATTTTTTTGAGAAAATGTTACTTTCTTCACAAGAATTTCACTGGAAAAGTCACAGAATATTACTGGACTATCAAAAGAGATGAACGGGGATTAATTGGAAAACGTGATATCATTTTCTGCGGTGTTTGCTGAAAACCTGGCCTGTTGTGCACTACCAGACCGAAGGGCCTAAATTAGTGGGAATTCTGTATACTTCGACGCTATGGCCGTGACAAGAACGGACACGTTTATCAGGGTTATAGCGTATAGCCGGAGCAAGTGTGGTGCTCAGACTATTTGCAGAATGCCGAAGGCGTTCATTGCAAGATGTCTATTCATTTGATGGGTAACAGCGACTCGGAAAAAACTGTTCCACATGACTGCCTAAACCGCCAAGGTGCTTTTCCGGAAGGCATTGGGCGTGCAGTTAGTTGACAGGAAGTTCATAATGTCCCACGTGAAGTACCTAAGAGAAGCCTAGAGCTTCTCACTTAGATCTCTAGAATATAGCAACGCAACATTAATCAAGGTTCTGACCAGGAAGAGCGAGAAGTTACAACCATATAGATTTAGAGGAGAACAACTTGTGAAAAATCAGGGCCTCAACAGGTTTCAAACAGTTAAAATTTTCAAGTTGAACATCACCCACAATTGATCGCAGCTGTCGCATTCCCATAGACTTTCCAGTCGGCCCCTTTCGAAAAGAAGCACTAGACTCGAGTTTCGCTCTCATTCTAGTGCTTCTTTTCGAAAGGGGCCGACTGGAAAGTCTATGGGAATGCGACAGCTGCGATCAATTGTGGGTGATGTTCAACTTGAAATTAACCAAATCCCCGACTACTCATCAGTAATCTAGAATTATAGCTCGATTCTAACCGGCGGAAAAATCGGCACACCCAAATGTGGAAAGTGCACTAACAGCTGGACGACAAAGTCACCCTCAGAGCAGTAGGTAATAACTAAAAAGTAGGATTTCAACAAACACTTAATCTTTCCGAACGTAACTTTCTAAATGTGATTCATTCCTTCAAATCTCTTTCGACTGATCAACGAGGAACCTCTTAATAAAACAAAAACACAAAAATAAAACTGTCGCTTCAGTTTGTTCAAGTCAAGTTAAGCAGTTAACCATATCAACTCTAGAAGAGCCGAAACGCAATACTGTGAACATCTTACATTTGGAAGGTCGAAGATATTTTTATAGTTAATCCCAGTTTTTAACTTCTAATGACACTTCCTGTGAGGTTCTAACAGACGGTGTTCTGACTGAAGAACCTGTGTGTGGCCAAATATTAAGAATGTATAACCCTACGGGAGATCGGGAGAGTGTTTCAGATAAACATTTCTTTACAGCTGTATGGCCTGTAAAATGCCAGTAATGTACAAATGCAAGCAAGTTGGGTATCAGTTGTCCACTGAGCACTACACAACCAAATTAGACGTAGATAAAGGCGAGGTTGGGGAGGTAAGCGCTTAATGCGAATGGCGAGTTTCATGATACTGCTCACCACAGTGACATGGTTTCTGCGCATACCCACATACTTCCGACTGCAAATAATGCTCAACCCTCTTCATCCACTTTTCTGGAAGTTATTCGACAACATCCAAGCGATTACCGGCTAATTCATCGACTTTTACTAGACACAAGTCTATTTTGTCCGTAGCAAGAAGCTGAATGGACCTGGCAATGAGGGGTAGGTTACATCGACCGAGTTATCTACAAAGTTCGTCAAGCCTACTCTAGAACAGTCAGTTTGCGATTGTTATTAACAGCCGAGTCTATTGCCATCAGACTCCGCAAAAACCTTGTCTGTGTGCCCGGAAACATTTCGTACAAACCGCAAAGGTGCCTTACTTTCGTTTACAAGTCGTCCGTTTGTATCCCAGGTGTAGGCACTTTGAAATCGGATGCCTGAACGTAGACATAGCTATTTTTAATGGCTAGGTTCTACCATAATCCCTCTTCTTTCTTTACTAGGCTCTGCTGTGTACTTCGGAGTTATACGGCATTTGGATGTTAGCACAAACTACTGATATGTTGCTATCTTTGACGATGGTAATGTTTTGTCTTACCAGCTCAAATTCTGTTAGATGGGTGAAAGTAGGTTTTGGAGGGTGAACCAATACTAACATTGCCTCCTATTCGACTGTTACCACGCCACACATCGACGACAAGGTGATCGGGCGTAACAGAATCCGGGGCTTTTGATTTTGTTGAAATGTGGTTTTTCATAAAAATATCAGATATGGATAAGAACTTTTTGCATTCATAAAGTCTACGCGAAAGATGCGTGACACTGACATCTATTTTCCCGCTCTCCATTTTAGCCTGCACCTTCAAATGTAAGCGAAATGATCTGTTGAATGCAAACTGTGGGCGCTTGTTTGAAGTATGACCAAGCTCATCAGCATTCTCCTAATACTGAGCATATTTTGGCCAATTCATGTCATGTCCAATCAGTTCCCATCACTCGAAGTTGAGAAATGTCGAGCCAAGAGTTTGCTGTATTCCAATAACAGCTCAGCCTGTGATATTGCAAAAGATGTATTTGCTGTAAAATTCATCATCTTACTTCTCTACTCTCTCATCGCATTCATCGGCCTGGCAGGAAATGGCTTAGTTATTTGGGTTGTGGCCAGGACCAAATCGATCCAGACTATCACCAATATTTTTATTGCCAATCTGGCTGTTTCGGATATTTTGATGTGTCTTGTTGCCACTCCGTTCACACCAGTTTCATTGTACATGCGAAGCTGGACCCTCCCAGAGGTGGTTTGTAAGTTGCTTCCTATCACTATGGGAGTCTCAGTTTACGTATCCACTCTCACCTCGATGGCTATTGCTTTGGATCGATTTTTTGTAATCGTTCATCCATTTTTGCCTCGCATGCGAATCTGGCTCTGTTTTATCATTATTGTCACTATCTGGGTTATTGCCATCCTTATCTCGATGCCACTGGCTGTGTACCACCAGAAACACCGGGACAAGGAAAAAAATATCTGGGCATGTAGAGAAAACTGGCCCAAAGAATCGTCACGTGAAGTGTTCACCGTGGTCAGTTTCGTGCTGCAATTTGTGGTTCCTTGTGGTATAATTTCCATATGTTATTTCCGTATCAGCTTGATATTACGAATGCGGCTGCGTACCAAAATTGGCAAAGCAACCAAACGACGATTACAAGATGAGAACGAAATAAGACGCAAGAAACGCACCAATACAATTCTGATCGCGATGGTAGTCATATTTGTTATTTGCTGGATTCCTTTGAACATGCTGTTTATTGCAATGGACGTGTTGTCCGAAGGTCAATCTAAAGTTTTCAATGAGTCCAAATACGTCAGTCTCATCTTTCTTGTGTGTCATTTGCTTGCTATGAGTAGTGCTGTGTACAATCCGTTTCTCTATGCTTGGATGAACAAGAACTTCAAAAAGGAAGTCAGGCGCATTTTGCCGTGTTTTTGTCGAGCTAGTTCGAGATCACACATAACGACAGCACTTAGAACGCACACACAGCCGACCTTAGGAGCGGAATATAGTACTTTGCCAACAAATGATCGTTTGATACCTACTCAGTCAGCTCGAGCGGATGACCTACAATTGAATAACCTTGAAATTGATCCTGCAGTTACTACTGACGACGGTATGAGCTTAAACAGCAAGAATACCAAGCAAACTGGCCTGCTAAATACTACGGACATCCCTATGATGGATATGGAGTCAGACAAATTGGAACCGATTCCCTCATCTGACAACGTCCAAAATGCTCCGAAAATCCGTCTGTCATGAGAAGCTATGTGCCCTCCAGCCACGTGAACACTCTTGTTGCGATACGTGCTACGGTTGCCCTGGTTTACACGGGCCATTGTAAGGGTGTTGGATAAACTTGGTTAAATGGGCGTAATCTGGTTGAAATTAGATAAAGTACCGTCTTAAATCACTGTGAGAAGAATTGTGTGTTCTTTCATTTGCTAACACAGTCATGTTTTTGTAAATAAATGTCATCATTATACACATGATTCTTTCGAAAGCTACGTTAGCACATTCGTTTTGATATGACGCCAGAAACGTGTGGTTATTTCTAATAACTAACACGAATGTTCTCTGTGTAGGGTTCATTTTGTCGCATGTGAAGTTTGTGTTCTATAGTTGATTATTTGAGAAAGTTGGCATGTTGTAGTGCAAGGCAATAACATTAGCTCTTGTGATATTTGTCAAAAGTGTAAATTTAATTGTATAAGGAGCCTGGTAAGACAACAAACCTGTATTTGTGATACTTTTCGGTTATAGGTGTATGCAAACATGTTACTAGATATTCTACTAATTACATTTAAATAAGGGCCATGGAAAAGTTTCATCTGCTTCCTGGACGTACTGAATACATCGAGACACATCCTCGACTTTCCATCTAGGAGGTGATCCAATATGTTACACTATGAACACTTTACCTGCACTCCGAGTAGCTCAGAGTTGTGTTGGTTTTTGGTAAACGAATGACCATAAATCCGCCTGAACGGGTATACTTATAATTATTTGTAGTTAACAGTCCCGTTTGCAGGAGGAAGCCCTCAACTTCGGACCGTCGTCTACTGTTATACTGGCAGCTTTAATAGTAGAATGGCTTAATTATATTACAGACATTGTACAATCGTACATTCAAGTTTCTGGCGCTATCAACGCGATTGTTCTCTGTCTCACTTATGCTCCCTGATCAGATTCAACGGACGGTTTCAAGCCAAGTCAGTGCTACACAGAAATTATAGCGCCAGGTTATGAGGCTCTCGGTGCCTATATAAAGCCACAAGATTTCTCTGGCACTGATGTTTGGGGCTCAAAATACCCTACAAACTGAGTTACAGCTGTGTTATCGTCGTACATACTAATGAGAGTAGAGTGTGTGGTAAGATATGTTGATTAGGTAGTTGATTAGATAGTTACCACATGAGATGGGAATACAAACGGTCCATTCTCCCGTTTGTTCTTCCCCGTTAGACATTCGGATGGTGTTAGCTGAACGGCCCAGTAACTGTTTTGGGGAAAGGTTTTTATGTGAGTGTCTGGTCGATTGTCATTCAGTGAAGGCAATAATTCGAGTTCTGCGTTTCGTTTTCCTTGCCAAAAAACAAGGAGAAGAAGAATCTTGTACATGGTTTGGCAACTTTGGGCTGTATAAGCCACCGAAGACCAGTCTATGTGGCTTACATTCTGCAACAGTGATCAAGTCTAGAGCGTCTATTGACAAAATGTGACTAGTGGAGTTTGTAACAGAAGTTTTGCCGTAACAGAACAACCATGTAATGAACTTTTTGGACTCAGTTATCCGTGTAAAAGTTGTCGTGTGCCAGAAGGATGCGGAAAGATGTTCTACGAATTCTTTCACCACTGTCTGTTTCACAATCAACGGTCACTGCCGTAGAGTTTTCAGACATGCTCACTGTTGGAAAACTAGGATGACCACCAGTAGAGTAGTTTTGGGAAAGTGGGAACATGTGGGTCGTTTCACCAGAAAAGACTGTCCGGCGGATGAAATGTCCAAAGACTTACGAACGAACTTTAGATCATGTATTTTCTAAAAATGTAGCAATTTTTGAATTAACGTTAGTCAGTTTCATCGCTTTCAAATTGTCTATCCGAATCGTCCTCAACTTTCGAAGTTTTGATATTACCGCAAGAAAGTTAACGGGTATTACCAAATGAAGCCTTACATACCACTCAAACAAGAAGTTGGAGCCGAGTAAATATACCTGAGTCTGCGTGTCTGACTACGTTATAGTTGCGCAGAGAGTTCATGTTCTTCTGTAATAATGAGCTAGAAAATATCCCTAACGTAGATGAAGTAATTTGTGGAAACCGTTTCTACTCAGGGCATAGTGGTTTCCTAACGAAAGTGTTTGTGAGTACTGCAATATTAGTTATCGGGCGAATTATTACAAAGATATGTTAATTGCAAGGATGATACCAACGCACACAAAGCATGAGAAATGACTTTCGTTCTTCGGTCTACTGGGTGTACGGCATCATTGGATGATGCTTTTGGTGTCAATCATGAAAAGAGGCTGTTTACTACAGTACAAATTTGTAGGCGGCCAATGACAGAGGAGAGGTTCAACCATTTGCATGTGATTTTGGCTACGACCATCTACTGTTTCTTGCTTTTTTTCCAGTTGAAGACATCTGGAACACTAATCCTAAGGTTGACATTTTAAGTTGTGCTTTAGTGAACAAGACAGTTAATAAATTGTGAACATGTTCTCAATTTTACATTGGGTGATCTCAACTGAACGAGACAGGCAATTCATGAGCAATTTATAAATTTCGATAACACGATTTCTTACTCCAGGGCCATCCATGGCCTATCGTTGAGAGATATATTCACGAATGCGTACATGTATTCACATATCCGAGTAACTGCGTTAATCACTGTTGCGTTTATCTTGGCAGTGAAATGATACAGTTTGATTGAGCTCGAAGGAGGTAACACTAACCAACCACTTTCAAACGCCTGAAGCTTCGATGGACAACACATGGTTGAAATCACGCAGCCTCTTGGACACTTTAGCCTACGGTAATAAAACATTACATAAGTCGGCCGTTACCAAATAGCATGTGGACGAAACTGCTGCGTACTGCTCAGAGATACTAATGAGTAGTATAAAACGAAATGAAGTAATTGACGTACACTCTGAGGTGGTTGGAATGTGCAACATCCAGGAGAACTGAACCTAAAAGCAGCAGCTAGAAGCATATATATACTTCATGTGGAATATTCTACCAACAAAAAAGGCGTTGTATTACTGTCAGAGTTTGTGGAACTGCGCCAACAGCGCATAACTTTGTGCACGCTCATGATGGTTTATCTACATACATCTTATAATTGATAGTTGGGACTGGACGACTTCCTGGGCCAGACATCTTTTACTGGTAGTACGATTGGCGCCGTGGTCATCTTTTGAGTATCATGATCCTACTGTAGCGCTTGCTAGGTTTTAACGACATTCAAGCATTCTTCGATGACTTCGACGATACAGCAGAGATGGTCATAGTCGAGACCGACTTTCGGAAGATAGCAATCCTGCCGATGTTTGTGGATGATAGAGCGGGTCCGGTGTTGTAATCAACGCAGAAGATCTGTACAAAGCTGGATGGGGCCGCACTGAATTAAGCGCTAGTGATTGCATCATACAGCCCTGCAGTCCCCTAAGACTCTATGAGGCGGTTGATGGCCGTAGGGACGAAGACCGAACCGGTCTGTTTGCACTATCCTTCAGTGGTTGCCAAACAGATCACCAGAGGGCAGTCGCCAGTTGAATAGCGTATGAAAGGTCTTCCAATAACTGTTTACGCCCAATACTACACTGTACACGGCAGCTATTCAACTGGCGACTGCCCTCTGGTGATCTGTTTGGCAACCACTGAAGGATAGTGCAAACAGACCGGTTCGGTCTTCGTCCCTACGGCCATCAACCGCCTCATAGAGTCTTAGGGGACTGCAGGGCTGTATGATGCAATCACTAGCGCTTAATTCAGTGCGGCCCCATCCAGCTTTGTACAGATCTCTGCGTTGATTACAACACCGGACTCGCTCTATCATCCACAAACATCGGCAGGATTGCTATCTTCCGAAAGTCGGTCTCGACTATGACCATCTCTGCTGTATCGTCGAAGTCATCGAAGAATGCTTGAATGTCGTTAAAACCTAGCAAGCGCTACAGTAGGATCATGATACTCAAAAGATGACCACGGCGCCAATCGTACTACCAGTAAAAGATGTCTGGCCCAGGAAGTCGTCCAGTCCCAACTATCAATTATAAGATGTATGTAGATAAACCATCATGAGCGTGCACAAAGTTATGCGCTGTTGGCGCAGTTCCACAAACTCTGACAGTAATACAACGCCTTTTTTGTTGGTAGAATATTCCACATGAAGTATATATTATGCTTCTAGCTGCTGCTTTTAGGTTCAGTTCTCCTGGATGTTGCACATTCCAACCACCTCAGAGTGTACGTCAATTACTTCATTTCGTTTTATACTACTCATTAGTATCTCTGAGCAGTACGCAGCAGTTTCGTCCACATGCTATTTGGTAACGGCCGACTTATGTAATGTTTTATTACCGTAGGCTAAAGTGTCCAAGAGGCTGCGTGATTTCAACCATGTGTTGTCCATCGAAGCTTCAGGCGTTTGAAAGTGGTTGGTTAGTGTTACCTCCTTCGAGCTCAATCAAACTGTATCATTTCACTGCCAAGATAAACACAACAGCGATTAACGCAGTTACTCGGATATGTGAATACATGTACGCATTCGTGAATATATCTCTCAACGATAGGCCATGGATGGCCCTGGAGTAAGAAATCGTGTTATCGAAATTTATAAATTGCTCATGAATTGCCTGTCTCGTTCAGTTGAGATCACCCAATGTAAAATTGAGAACATGTTCACAATTTATTAACTGTCTTGTTCACTAAAGCACAACTTAAAATGTCAACCTTAGGATTAGTGTTCCAGATGTCTTCAACTGGAAAAAAAGCAAGAAACAGTAGATGGTCGTAGCCAAAATCACATGCAAATGGTTGAACCTCTCCTCTGTCATTGGCCGCCTACAAATTTGTACTGTAGTAAACAGCCTCTTTTCATGATTGACACCAAAAGCATCATCCAATGATGCCGTACACCCAGTAGACCGAAGAACGAAGTCATTTCTCATGCTTTGTGTGCGTTGGTATCATCCTTGCAATTAACATATCTTTGTAATAATTCGCCCGATAACTAATATTGCAGTACTCACAAACACTTTCGTTAGGAAACCACTATGCCCTGAGTAGAAACGGTTTCCACAAATTACTTCATCTACGTTAGGGATATTTTCTAGCTCATTATTACAGAAGAACATGAACTCTCTGCGCAACTATAACGTAGTCAGACACGCCAGACTCAGAGTATATTTACTCGCTCCAACTTCTTGTTTTGAGTGGTATGTAAGGCTTCATTTGGTAATACCCGTTAACTTTCTTGCGGTAATATCAAAACTTCGAAAGTTGAGGACGATTCGGATAGACAATTTGAAAGCGATGAAACTGACTAACGTTAATTCAAAAATTGCTACATTTTTAGAAAATACATGATCTAAAGTTCGTTCGTAAGTCTTTGGACATTTCATCCGCCGGACAGTCTTTTCTGGTGAAACGACCCACATGTTCCCACTTCCCAAAACTACTCTACTGGTGGTTCATCCTAGTTTTCCAACAGTGAGCATGTCTGAAAACTCTACG
>LOND01008366.1:4073-19353 GCA_014220965.1 Paragonimus kellicotti | reverse complement strand
AATTAGTTGCACGATCAAATAAAGTGGCACTGAGTTCATATCAGGCCTCCTATAGCAGTCGTACACAGAATCATGCGTACAGAACAAGCAAGCGGGAAAACGGTTGCAGCCGGGATCCTTAGAGAAGCCACACGATCGCTGGTCACTATACTACTCCTCGGTTGTCCAGGCCGAAGCCTTTGTTCCAAAGGAGGCTTAACTCACAAAGCAACAGGACGAGACACGAAGTTCACAGTCCATTGGGGGCTAGTGACCAGTAGTGGTTCATTCCATACGTTCTTCAGATGACGTCCACCTATCCAGGATTCCCATTAGGTTGCGACAGAAGCAACGCAGCAGTTCCAGGATTCACCAACGAGGGCGGTCTGATGTGGTAGATGTGTCCAGCATGGGAGCCCAAGACTGGCAGGACTGTTGCAGCGCTTGCCTCCTGCTACCGGGGCCCGGTGACTTAATTGGTTCGTACGCCCTTCGAATGGGGTCTAATCGTTCAACTCACCTGGCACGCCTTACGCACTCGTTGGGGCCGGTGATAACTGTAGTGGTTCGTATGCCTTCCTCGGGATGTGTCCATGGTTGGCGGAGACCGGAGATATCATCATGCCATGCGGACAACACACCAGATGGAAGACAGGCTGTCCATGATCCCATGTGTTCTCTTTGGGGGTAGAACGCCTTTGTGGTGGGGAGGACATGCTATGTCTTAATACTGTCAAGGAGTCTATGTAGCATTTTATGGGGGACCCAGCTTCCAGCCGTGAATCCATCATGTTCTGGTAGTACTACCACTTATTGTTCCCGGCTGCGTAGTCGCTGGCGGAACGCAGCTTATTTCGCGATTAGCCCTCATGTGTAAGAGCGTTCTCCAATCCACAGCCCGGTGGCGTTGAGCCATCTCACTCGTTTAGCGGCGTCTCGGGTGCCTTGAGTAAAACAAAAGTAAGTTGGAGTTCAGAAGTGTCGAAAATGTAAAATAAAGTGCGACCGTCAAGGTTATTGTAGTCTCTACAAGTCTGTTAGATTGGATCTCAGCTATTAGATATCTTTGCATACAGGTCCTTGCAAGTTGTGTTTTGTCTACGTAGGTTCCAACCGATTACAGCCTTGATGATTGATGTTCTTTTTCTGATCATGAACCTGGATACTCCATTGAGTCGCTTATATTCAAGCGAGCACCACTTTGGGGCCGGTTTGGCCTTGCTTATTTTCGGTCGGACGTTTCTTGTCAGAGCAAACTTTTGTCACTTAGAAAGTCGTTCCGCCTCCTGTCATCGTTGCTTGTTACAGCCATTGTCCGAAGAGCAACTTGCTACTGGTTGTGAGGTTGTATACAAGGCTGTCGCTGTTGTTGGTCTACCTGTCTTGACTCCGACCACAAGTTAGCCTGTTTCAAAGTGTCCGTACCTTTCATTCTAGCTCTGTGGAGCGGGCGAGACGTAAATAAGTGGTCTGATTTAGCGGGTGTTGTTGGATCTAAACGGTGTTGTAGATAAATTTTCAAAAAAGTGGAGCAAAATGTGCAATAGTGACTCGAACGAGTTGGCAAGACGTGCAATCAGGACAGCTGCATCCATGAACTTATCTCCAACAAGCAAGGTGAGTGGTCATAGTCTTCAGTCTTCGTTTCACTCCGTTTGGTAGGACTTCGGCCGGAAACGTCTGTTTTCTTGTACTTATCAGCACCGAGACATCGCCACTTTGCACAGATAGGGAAAATGTTTCCTGTTGAGTGACTGTGGAGTTGGGCGACAGAGGACTTCAAAATGAGGCAGCAGCCAGCTTAACGATCTCGGTTAATGTTCAGAATGATTGCTAATGCTCCCACCTCAGAATCCTCAACCAGATTCGAAATTACCAGGGTGACGGAACTGGAGCAGAAGGCTTATGACCATGACTGAAAACTTGCAGGGGATAAGCGTAATGTGAGATGAGTTTATACAATCATTTTTATCGTACCTAATCCTTGGTGGCAGTTAAAAATGGCGTTATCGCGTGTTGCTGGAGACTACTAAGGTGGTTGTGGTATGCTGTAGGTCTAGTGGTGCTATTGAAGTGGAGATACTTATCTTTAATGAGCGCTCTCGACAAGACCGAAAGTTGTCGTAGTGTTTAAGAACGCAACTACTGTAGGCTGTTGGTAAGCGCGGGGATGTTCGTGCAGCCTACAAAGGATGTAATATCGATCCGTGCGTTCACGGCGTGAAATTTGACTTGCCAATTGTAGCATTGCTCCACACGCTTTACAGAAAGCAGTTGGAGCAAAACGAACAAAAAATCTGGATACCACTGAAATCAGGCTGATTACTCTGCATACTTTGAACAGGACTTCTGTAAAGAGTGGGTGACTTTCCAACGAGCGCATCTTCACTATTCACAGAAAGACCCTGAGGACGGTCATCTGATCCGGGTTTTTTTCGACGTTTAAAAAGCTGAAGTTCCTTCTAGATCCCCACTTTTGTGGGGGATTGTTATTAGGTACAACACTACGACCGAAAGCAACTAACTCGCAACTTTTCTCTGGCTGACTCTTAATGTCCGCGGGACCACTTCACACTTTCCATGGAGACAAGCTCGATTGCTTTGAACTCACAACTGATCAAAGTTATCTATGACGCAGACGTGCCATACATACCCCGCAAGTTCATTAAGAGCTCTTTACGCTCGCCCGCACCACGGTATCTCCTGCCTTGTCGAACCTATTGCACAGCTGTTCGCGATTCAAGAGTATTCCTGCAAATCTTAGGAAGTCAAGGCGTTTATTAGGACACGCAGCCGATGCAAATTAAAAGTCCGTCGTAATAGCCTTGAAACCCAAGTTAAACTGTTCGGACTGGTACAAAAAATTAAAGCCATTTTTCAAACAAGTGCGTCATCGGCGCAAAATCCCTCTCTCGACCTTGTCGTTGGGTCAAGTAAACGGACGGATTGCCTGTTTAACATACCGTAAGCGCTATGTATTCCCGTTGTTTTCCTGGGCGCCTCTTCAGCAGTATTGCCAGCTGATGAGCTGACGCTACCCAGGCGGGTAAAGCGATCAACAATCTCGAGCGTTCCGCATGTAGCAACAAAGAAAGTATCTGGACCGACTTGATTTTATGACAGTTCCTCGAGTTCAGCATGGAACAGTTGATTGCTGCATTGGATGCCGATCAGAAGACCAACCACTGGTCTCATCTAAAAAAACGATTATGCCACTTTATTGTTGTGTGCACGTAAAGCCTACACCTTTAGACCCCCAAACTTGTTTGGGTTTCCTCATCAGCTTTGACACATTTAACTACTTGTCAGAAGACTATCTTTTACTTTAAATGTTGCCTGCTGTTGCATGTTTTTTTTTACGTAACTTGCTTTAGCCTAAAGTTGAGATAACCTATCTATTCCCAGATTGCCGTACCATCAAAGTTACCGCCAGGTCTCAACGTGTACAAGTTCTTAGACGGATGTGTACACGCCTGACTCATTCTCCTTGTACGTGCATGTTTGCAAGGTAAAAATCCACACCAGTATGTTGGTCGTATGATTTTATTGTGTCAGTTTTTACTAACCCACTGAGAACAAACGGGTGTAGAGTGACTCCCTACAGATGGGGCACGTAATTAGCTCTGTGAGCTAGCCATGAGAATGGGCGATGTGTTATATCGAAATTATTCATAACTTGATTTGTCGTGTTACAGTTTTGTTGTTGGTTACATAGGAACACGGCCAACCTGTGTATGCACGTGTCAAAATTTTTAACACTACTCCGCCTGGCTTGATTTGATTTACTCGACGCTACATTGAAGTAATCCATGTCCAAAGTGACCTTTTATCGACCCGGAGGTTTCACTAGTCTGCCTGCGATATTACGTGCAGTACAGTCCGATAATTTACGGCTACATATCTTAGGTTATAAGGAACTCCGCATGGCACGCCTCATTAGTTGTCTGTACGTCTTGTTCGTCCAAGGCACCGGCCAACTCACTTATCAATGTTGTTTTCAGCGTAGCACGAAGTCACTCGTATTCCGTTCAGTAAGTATATGGTGAGCACTCTTGACGGCAAATGAGTATGCGCTCAACTCTCGTCCAATAACAATTTTGAACGCCTTTCCTGAAAAGTAGTCGAAACGTAGTCCCAACAGGCATCGAACTAAAAGAACGTGGTAGGGTTTTGGAAACAAACTCTGTATTTTTAGCAATGTTAGGAAGTATATGCAGTTAGCTCTAACCTGGTTTGAGATTAACGGCAGCAACCAACGAGAAGAAAGAAAAGAATCGCGAGGTGGGCTACCGCCCACTCGGCAGCACTCAAAAGCGCGCCAAGCGAAAAGTGCGTGGAACCTTCGAGTGCGTTAAACAACGCTCGAAAAGGGCAAACGAAACGAACTTGGCGAGTGGAATAATGAGCGAGTCGTTAGGACAAGGGCAAACATTTGCTGCATACAATTGGTTGCATGACAAACGTAAATGGTATCGGATTAGTAACATTCGCTCTGTGACAGGCGTACACAGAATCATGCGTACAGAACAAACAAGCGGGAAAACATGGTTGCAGCCGACATCCTTAGAGAAGTCACACGACTGTTGATCACTAGAGTAGCCTGATTCTGCGTTTATCTGTGATTTGCGTCCGAGCGCGCCCTGGGTCTTTGTCGTCAGGACTTGGCTATTCGAGAGTCATCTGGTGTTCATTCGGTTGACCTAATTTCTACTTCAATTGTATCCCTGGTGGATAAAATTTCAGCTTCGTCTTGATAACAATGAATTATTGTAGAGTTTGCAGATGATTTTTTCTTAGTTTCTCCCTTTCTTCACCTTAACTGTGCAGAACATATCGGTTAAACCACGTAATGAGCCTAGTTTTTAAGGAATACGCCGTGCACCTGTACGGCGATTTCAGTGCGAAGATATCCCACATTAACGTCATGAGGTTTCTTCCGCAGTGCGACTTAGTGGGCTCTGTTAGCTTGCCCAAACCTAGTACTGAACTCATACTGTTCGCTTACTAGTCGATGTTGTTACAGCCGAGCTGCTGGGAGTTTAATGAAAAGGTACATTTAATTCATTCGAATCCCATTGCAGTTATTCAGTCTTTCAGCCGCCCGAGTGGAGTATCATTGTTTGTTGTGACGAAAGTATGCATCAATTAATTACTTAATCCATTCGTTAGTATCAGTTTAATCAGAAGGCGCTGTGGTTCGGGCTGCCGCTCCAAAAGAATTTTCAAACAAGAGGAAATTGATAAGGTAACGCTAAGTGGAGGAACTGGGAAGGTTGTCAGTTGCAGCTACGCCGCTTACTGCGACACGTTACCTTCTCGGATAGAGTTTCTAACTAACCATCTGAGTGATCACGAGGTTTCCAACCGGTCAGGCGAAGCCCAACCGCTTTACTGAACGGAATAGCCGGTGTCTTCATATTAAGTGACTACTCCGCTGCTCGATCGCCAAGCTGTTTTACCCAGCTGTTGAAGGTCTCAGTAATTAATGACCAGTCCAGAATGACGCTCGGTTGTCATGCGGCGTACGTGACCGAACCATCGCAGATTTGCAACCGGACTAGTTGACAAAACGATCGCCTATCCGCAGCGTAATAACTAAATCATCCATCAAATTATTTTTTAAACCCCCGATCTCAGCGTACTTCGCCATACACGTAGAACTGCGCTTATCCGTTCTTGTAAGCTGATCATCTGAGCTGAGTGATTGCGAATGAATACCGTGTGAATTTAGGCGTGCGTGAGCAATTGGAAAACTTAACACGTTGAGTTGTTAGTCAATTTCTGCGAAACTGTGTAAAAGTATGAGAAGCGGCGATGTAAGCAGATTGAATTTTTAACATTTTATGACGTCCTTGGGAACTGTTGAATCTGGCAGCTTTTGCTGCTCATTAAAGAGACAGTTAATACGCTGTTATTTAAGCCACGGATTTGAGGACACTATGAGACCAAGTGCTTTTCTGGCCAAATCTCGATTTCCCATCCGATCGTTTCCGTTGGTTGCAGTGTCTGGTGTGCTTCACTACTCAGTGCAGGTTTTGAACTTTTTGTTTCACAATCAGACGCAAAATGAATGTCCCATGTCCTCAAAAACGTCACACGGATTGTAAATTGAACGCCTGCGTTTTATAGGGGGTCTTTCAAGTGGCCTGATTCGAAACAGAGCACTCTTGTTAAGGCTCATGCGAATCAATGCCTCCGTATCAGTGATACCGAAATATTGCTCAACACATTAAACAAAGTGTGACTAGCCTGAGCAAGATCGTACGGTTATCGGTTGTATTTGGCAGGATGGTTATTGTATGTTCTAAAGAGATAATCAGACAACGTGAATATCATTCACATGCGATTATCATTCAGCTGTTAAGTGTGAGGTAAATGGTGCAGTCATCTCCCAACTGTACACAGACAGGGAGACACATTGACGATGCGCCCTAACGAGAGCAAATCTAGAGTGATGCCTTTTTCTGCAAATGCTAAGTGGAACGCAAAGGCTACGATTGAATATGAATCTTTACTGGTCAACCCTCCTGACTACTTTTTAATGTGCTTGTGGTTAATGCATACATACAGCGCTATAAGGTTGGTCATTCAAAAGGTCGCCTATTTGCTAAGAATGTTTCGATGTCTACTTTCCGTCTCGGATCACTGTAGCTTTCTACTCGTCACTCAAAATCTGCACTTATACCAAGGGGTGTTGAGCGTCATATCTTTACATATGTGCCACACATGACTTTTAGAAGAAGAGAATAGCTAATTGAATATTGATCCAATCGCTTTGTTGCTTGTCTATATTTCGATCAATGCCGTCATGGTTTTTATCTCATTTTTCACAACTGTAACACCTGAAGATGGAAAATTGTCCTGCACGGATCTGCTCGCTGAAAGTTCGCTTCCTGTAACAAAACAAGACGGAAACGATCGGTTCACAGTGTTTATTTCATTTCGTATTCAGGATTTCAAAATTTAGAATTCAGGTATGTATATGTTGTCTTCGTTCCACGTGAAACTAGTGATTATCTGGGGTGCTTCCTAAAATACAGCATTCATTAGCTAATCGCATATTAGATTACCTGTTCGCGGATTTTGAACATCTGATAGAAGCAGAATCACCTCTTGCTTTTGTTGCTGTTTTGTGCGTAGATTTACCAGAGAAGGTTGACACCGTTTCATCTCCGTGATAGGTTAAATAAACCTGTGGTAGCTGTATCGGCTTTGGAGAACGCAGAAAGAAAAGTCAATTAGTACCAGACAAATTATGGTTGATTTCAGTTACATTTCATTATATTAATTGACCACTGACGGCAAGCACGTGTTCTTAGTTCGGTCACTTCAAAGTCTCTTATTTTTTCTGTTAGAGATCTCACTGGCATGCCTGTAGTATGAAGTGTAAAGTAGTTCAAAGAAAATAACTACGTTTTGCCTAGGTTTTCTAGAAAGTTTTCACGATTATTTGCTCGCCATTTTCCCGTGCGGTTCGAATCAAATTCCACGCAATTGCGTTAAAGTAGCTCCTCGAAGTCACTAGCTGACCTGTCTGGCTGTGTCATTTATAGCGTAATACGAGACCAATTAAATACTGTGTTCGACAAGCATCCTGTCATTGTTTCCAGCAACTGTTTACACACGGTTGAATTCGCCTGAATGTGTGCTTGACGACTTAGTGTGTCCATCACGAAATGTATATTAAGGTACAGTGCGCTGCGATTTTCCTCTTGGGCGGGTCAGGTCAGGTGACCATCTCTTGAAGGTCATCTTTAGCTGTCAAAAACTGTGTTCTCTGTCGTCTCCGATTTTTGTCAAACAGTTACTAAACTAAATGACCTGGATGATATGAGTTGAGACAGAACAATGGACTTCTGCTGCGGCCAAGATTATTCTTGTCGTATTACGCACTACCGTTTACTACTCTGCAGAACTCTTGATCTCGTTGTACCAACCCGAAAAAATGTGGTCAGTATTTTCTCTGCATACATGTTTTACAAGTATGTTTGCCCATCCGTTTGTAACAGGAGGTATCAATTCAAACTCGGCGTCATTCCACTCGTGTTCAGTGCTTTGTACACAGCGCTATTTATGTTTTTTTTTTAAACAACATTTCATTCAGCCGTTTCCTTGGTTAGTGTTAGCTGTGGTGTTAGTTGATTCATTGTTTTGAAGTGAACGAGACTGCCCCCTCGATGACCAACTCGGTATGCTAAGAGTTACACTTCAATGGATTTTCTGCAGTTTTGCTTACCTTTTCTGTTTGAACATTAATCACCATTGGTCCCAGGATAATTTGGAATCAAATACTCGTATGGTTTTCAAATAATTGGGGATAAGCTGGTTTTTGTTTTCATAACAATGAGTTCCTAATTCATTCCTACATGGGTCGTGTACAAAGCTTAAAGAAGAATAACTCTTGAAAAATATGATACATCATTTTTGTCCGATGTTTCTAAAACATTTTCAGAAGGTTCACTCCGTCCCATATCAGGGCTGTAGAAACGGGAAGTATCTTTCGCCTTATCACTTAATGTATAATTTCGTATCACTAAGGTATACATGACAGTGACACTAATGTATCAGTACAATAAATTGGCCTCCGATAAATAGTATAACGTCATCGATGGCAAATTGGTGATTCACCACATTACTCACGTTATTACGTTTCAGGTGGGTCGTTTACAGTTACTCTGTTTAATATTGGGAACCACTTCAATTAATTGCCATGTTGACCGTTCTAATCAGTGACGAATCTCTTTTATTCACCAGCAGTAACTTCTCGTCATATTCCAGTGAAGTGGTCACTGACAATACTTGAATATAAGTTTACTTTTCACCAGAACAGTTATGGATCGAAGTACAATCTTTCGCCAGTCACTCACGTGGTCAACAAATTTACGGCTTTACTATGCTTTCGTGGGAGTGTTATTTAACACATTGGTGTAAAACAGACCTGAGTTTTGGTTTGGATGTTCAGTTGTTCACGGAGCCTGGCATTTTGGTTGTAAACCTTAATTAGCCAAACGGGATGACGTCATCAGTGCGTAGGTGTTTGGATCTATAGATTTGACCTATGCGGTTAAGTCTGTAACACTCAAACTTTCACGCACCGTTTGGTGATGAAACGTTTGCGATCAGAATGCCATGTTCGGTTCACAATTGACCAACCCTGTTACCAGCAATCCGAGTTATCAACTCCATCGTTACTTTCAACACTCACAGATTAACAGTTCACCGACTAATGGTTACAAGCATGAGTTCTTGCATGACAAGTCGAATAACTCACTGATTCTGGTTGTTCCTTTTCCAGTTTGCGCATGTTATTCCCTGTGTAGGCCACACAACGTAATTGCCACTCGCCAATATCCTCGTTCCATTGCACATTTTGTTCAATCAGAGCCTGAAATATACAAATGTACAGTTGAATAACCGAAAGTGGAGTATTCGGCCAATTGTAGTACGAGAAATACACTTATACTGGCTTAGAAACAAAAGGCGTTTATGGAGCGCGAATGAGGTATACACACCTGGAACCGTACGGCAGTGTAACATCCAGTTTGAATCACACACATAAATGGGAAATGAACTCTCGGTGCATTGACCTCTTGAGTTGTTAATGGTAATGAAGTAGAAATAGACTTGTCAGGTTAGTGAGGCACAGTATGAAGTTGTTTCTGCTCTGCTACTGAAACAGCAAACTAACAGCTTGACTAAAACAAAAGCTTAGAAGTGTGCAATGAACTGCTGTTTGCAAAACTCTCATTGAACATAGTCGTTACGGTGCACAGTTCACGACATAATGTTTTGGTTTGTTTTATTGAGCACAAATCGTGCAAGATTGGTGCTGAATCTCAACATGTCAACTTGTGACTAATTTAAAAGCTTTGTTCAGAGTTTGAGTGTAGTTGATGCTTAATAGGCTATCAATCAGTTTTCTCATTCTAAGTGAGATTCAATTGAGTGAGCTGCTGTTTCACAATTGCATACTGTCTGTAACATTTTTGTTAAGTAAAAACGCGCTTATCACCGATCAAATCTTATATTAATTACTATTCATTCTGTACTTTCCGCTATTGTAGTGTCCTTAACGTCTCCCTTCGATGCGATGACTAGGTTCTCAAAAGGCAACTGTGAATGACTACGACCAAGTTTTTGATACAGAAACAGTCTGAAAAAGGACGAGAAATTGGAATTACGCGATTTGTTCGCTGCGAATGGTTTTTTAAACATTCGGAATTCAAATACACAGCAAAACAAAAAACAGAAGGTCACAGGTTCGGCCTCTTCTAGACTAGAATCGATGGCAAAAATAACACAAGACGGTGATTCTCTAGTGACCTGAAGATAACGACGGTCGGATCCCAAACCCTCCTAGCTCTTTCCGAGTATCGGTGTCGTTTATCGCTGATTGGGACCTATTGCAATTATCGTATAGTATACGTTGGGTTTGTTATAACTGAATCCTATTGAACACGAACGCGAATAACTGACACGAACAACGATGAACGAATAACGCGATTAGAAACCCCTTTCCGATTGGCCCCAACACTGTGAACGACAAGAACCAATGAGAACACGGACAAAGCAGACTCCGGATAAGCAATGTATTTAGCCACCAGACGCTTTGCGAATTTACATGAGAAACTGGTCTGTATTTATAGAAAATCCTTGACCTTGTGGCGGCGTGAGCGCGCGAAGAAATATTTGAATCCCACGCCGATGCATATCTCAGTAACGACTTGAGATATCGGATTTCTGACAACAGAATCGTGTTCTTCGGGTCAGGTTTACCCCGACCCTAACACCTCCCCTTTGAGGATGTTGATCGTACGACGGAAGTCGGGGGTTGACTTGCAGAGGCGTCATTGGTCGTCGTACTCGGTCGGTCCATCTTCTAGGGAGCAGTTCCCGTGGTGGACTTTGCGTGTTGGTAGTCGTTGTTACGGGCTCCGGCTGAGGTATACCAAACGTTTCCATGAGGATCTCCAAGGGGACATCTTTTTCGCCTTGTGATGGTTCAGCGATACTGGTAGGCTGGAGCTGGTTGGCGTGGCGTACCCAGACATCCGTTCCGACTAGGACTTCATAAATTACGTTGCCCAATCTTCTGAATTCGGCCCAAGGACCATTTGGCTGAACCGCTGCGATAATCCCGGGCTAGGACGGTCTGTCCATTGTTGAAGCGTCGGCGTTTGACACCGTGCCGTTTGTTGAACCTGTCTTCCATTGCTGCATCCTTGGAACTTGGGACAGCAACATTTGGGCGGATGGAGTCTAGGGGTAATCGGATTTTGCGTCCCATAAGAGCCTCAGCTGGAGATTTTCCATCATGTGTTTGTGGATTTGGTGTCGCCCGGTAGTGCATTAGGAAGGTTTCCAAAACTTCCACGGTTTACCCTTACCCTAACAGGTTTCTTTCAATTATTCGTGTTATTTCGCGGCTGGTGTTTATTATGTATATCTGGGAACCGTTAATTTAGTGCTTGTCCGCACTGTAATACGGACTGAACTCGAACGATCTTCGTTTTGGTCAATTGCACGTTACACCGCCAGATGACGTTGATCGCATCGGTCATTTCTGGTTGTTGTTCTTATATCCCGTAAGTCAAATAGGCAGGTAGTAAAGTTACTTATGAATTGATAAATGGGGTGAGAATAACGCAACGTTGTGAGCAAGTTATAATACTCTACGTTTCAACCACCTCGGGTGGCCTTCCTCAGGAATGATGTGATCGAAAACAATTCATCATCATCATAGCAACCATGAGCCTGACCCAAAGGAACTGTGGCTCCTCCGGCTGCCGCTCACCGCAACAATGACTTGGAATACCCTAGAAGAAAACGCTACTAAGAAGGTCGAAAATTAATAAAAGAAGTCTAAGCGGAAGAACTAGAAATGGTATGGATGCAGGTACGCCATTGACTGCGACACGCCGCCATCTCGGATAGCGTCTCCAACCAGCGGTTTGAGTGATCACGAGGACCCCATCCAGGCAGGCGACACCTACCCACTTTACTCAGGTGGAGCAGTCAGGGTTTTCATATTTCGTGACCACGTTGTCGCTGACCACCCACGGTGGTTTCACGTGTTAAACACGACGCCCAATGTTATGACTTCATTATGTACTAAATTTGTGGTGCGGATTATCTTGCTGATGTATTGCAACCAGGTAGGACTGTCACGCATTTTAAAGATATGAGTCTTGATTTAAGGAATCACATAGTTGATCAAACAAGGCCGGCAAGGTGTGACAAGCAAACTAGCCAGTTGGATCAGTATACGAGTGGGACACCGCCACTCGCACATCCGCCTCGCTCAACATCGAAACTTCAGACTATCAATCTGCTAAACGCGAGAGGAGACAACAGTTGTGCAGTCTGATGGCTGCGCAACTATGTTTCCGACTCTACACCCACAATGCTACTGATAGAATGTTTGTTTTGAGGAACTGTGACGTTACTTGTTTGATCCAGAATGTGAAAACCCGTACATTCCAGCACACGACCACTGGCTTTGTGACATGAGATTCTGTATTGCACGCTCGTGGAGAGACAACGAAATTTGTTCAAACGTAACTCATGCAAATAAAATTTTGTTTATTCAAGAATGTGGGTGTTTGTCATTTTACCTGTCGAAAAGCGGCGCCGTGGCCCAAAGCTTAGTCTATTTGGCTACCTGTTTATTCAGCTTTATTTACGAAATCGAACGTACACTGCATATCCAGATACTAAAACTAGCTCTGTTTGTTCGCAGGTTGTGTGATTATCCGGAAACAGAAGGCTTTTTAGCAGTTCAAGTGACTTTCTCTATGTGGAACAGTTGGTTATCTTCATAAAGTGGAACATAGCAGTGGGGTGGGTGGAAAGACGGAGTCCGGTAGATGCTAGCATTTCTTGTACACTTTCCGGTACCAAAAAGTATCCTAGGAAATAAACCCCGCGACGAAATTTCCAGAATGAGCACATTTTTAGCTAGTTTCAGGGGCTTATAGCACGGAGTAGCCGTCTGTAACATTCCCAGTAGGTGGACCACAAACACACATCTTAGTCAACCAACAACGTAGGTCACGAAACTATTCGAAACCCTGACTTGCTCCACTGAGCTAGGAGTGAGTTAGTGTTCGCCTGCGCTGGATGGGGTCTCGTAATCAACTCAAACCGCTGGTTTGCAAGACGCAATCCGAAGTGCCGGAGTGTCGCAGTCGATGGACGTAGTGCATCCATACTATTTCTAGTGCTTTTTGCTGAGCTCCTAGTATAATTTTTCAACCTTCTTAGTAACGTTTTCTTCTAGGAATATTTCACGTCACTGTTGAGGTGAGCGGCAGCCCGGAGCCACAGTACCTTTTGGTCAGGCTCATGGCTGATTTGATTATGATGATGATGATGATGAGTCAGTTCCATTGACCATAGAAAATAACCAGTTATGTGACTGGAATCAAGTGGTTCTTTCTGGTTTTTTCGGGTAGTCAGCAGGGAGAAGTGATAACAACTTAGGATGTTTCGTTTATACTGAGAAACAATTGAAAAAAATGAATGAATATAGTCAACTGTGGCAGCTTTTTCGACATTCGTTAATCTAAATGGCATTGAGAACACTAGGCTAAGGAGAGACTGCGAGCATTTCGAGTGATCAGCGAGGATAGGCAAGCGAAAATCCATCCGTTCTCCCTCTTTCTGACTGTAGGGCAAAAAAACAATTGAACGGAAAATAGAACACAGCCTGTCACATACACATTCACTGAATAAAGGATCGTATTTACTATGTATTGACAATGAGGCATATTAATATTACTTCACACTGTGAATGTTTGCTGGGTTGATTTCTTAAGTCCGCGGTGTCCATAAGTGGGATGAAATTCCAATACTGGCCTGACAAACTGGTTCGATTTTGTTGCAGTTAACACATGTTCGTTCACGTGGGCAAGTTAAGTCAAAAGCTGACACAAATCAGCGCCGAATTATTTTCAATTTGGCTGACAGAAGCCTTTAAACTCAGACCAGATTTCCTTCTTTATACTAGTCTTTCTTTCGTTGTCACCTGACTGGGGCTCAACGCTTTTCATTAAACGATGACTTGAAAGTCTTTCGTTATAGTCGGAAGTTGTCCGTTTTTGAATCGAGATCATAAAGGCGTTTCTAAGGATGACACCGCTAGTGGAAAGAACGAGGGTGATTCTGTTTCGCTTTCTTTGTAAAATATTTTACAATATGGGAAACGAGCCATTCTAAGTAATTTGACCTGACTCTTAAATAACATCAGTTGTGTCGCGAAGAAGGGAACAGGTCACAAAAGAAATTCACATCAACCTACATTGGTTGATATATGTTGCTCGTCAACTCTGTGAAGAAAGTTAATTACCAGTACAAGGCAGAGTTTGATAAAGATGATTAGAATCGTTTCCTCTGTCCGAGAAATGAGCAGTTCTACGACGTACAAAAATGGGACCGCGTGATTGAGTTCAACCAAAGGTTCATGTGAAAGGCAAATGAATACGTGCGACTTGATCTACCAAAGAACAAGAAATAACCCTGTAGAAGAGGTTCGATAGCTAGGCTTATTTTTGTCGGAACGTTTCTAAGTGGGTGGATTGAGGATGGTATCTCAGACTGCTTGACAAGAACCGGTAAGCATGGCCCAGATGACAGATGCGTGTTTGAGTTGATTCTGTTGCTTGCTTTGGGAAGTCTTCGCTGGTAGTAGCCGACACGTCAGAAACGAACAATCTCTGATCGTGTGCTGTTTAGTTTTTCTTAAAATTAACGAACTCATTTCTTATATAATAACCATATGTGTTTCATGGAACGGCGTGTAGGAAATAGGACACCCTTGGTCTTGACAATAAATTCTCACACATTTCCTCTTCTAGTAGTCACTGATCAGAATATCCAAAAATGTTACGTCACAAATTCATTATGTTCGTTCTAATCATGAGCGTGCCAAAAATGGATGCTCTAAAAGTATACTGTTTCACATTTGTGGCTCCCGTGTATCATGCAGTCTCTCCCCGGGAGCAAAGTCCCACATGACAACAGGCATGTACCTGGTCATGATTAATTATTTGTAGCGAGTACGCTGACCAGTAAGTAACACCCAGTCGACAATTACTACTGTTAGGTGAAAGTCGAATTCCCATTTCCACGATGTCCACCACGTCCCGAGGCTTCAGTTTAACGCAGATGGAAAACGGAAAAGTACCGGCATGTGTCAGAGCCTAAAGCGGGTCCCTCAGCTACAGCACAGATCAAGAGTACTGTTAATTGCTACTTCGTTAGCATCACATCAAGTGAAAATATTAACAACGGAGGACGCTCG
>LOND01008354.1:0-16502 GCA_014220965.1 Paragonimus kellicotti | reverse complement strand
CCAAGGCTAGGGCGGTGTTCGATAATCTGAGACACTTATGGCAACAGAGGTATTTCCCTAAAGCTTAAGGGTCATGCATATCGAACAACAGTGAGGGCCGTATTACTTTACGGCTTTCTTTACGGTTCTTTACGGTTTTCTTTCCTCTTCTTGAGCATCAGCGTGAACCACTGATTTATTACCTTCTACGATGATGATGATAATGAGTATTACACGCCACTGTTGGGATGTCATCAGAATCATCATCGTCGTGGACAGCAATACATCAGTGGTTATCGCTGATGCTTAATTACCACACAACCATGAAAAGGAAGCAACCCTGTATAGTAAAAAGGAAATAGATAAAGAGGGTAAAGGACTTAACTACTAAAGATTAGTATCTATATTCAGTTAGTTAACATCAGGGTAACTATATCTTGCAAAGAATGCCAGGCTAAAAGTAAAAGTAAAACGTCATCAGCAAGACAGCTTCCTTCACGGCTTTCACTGCCCCGCATCATTAAGTGCACTCACTTCACAGACAACTCGGCCAAACAACAACATTCACGCCACTGAGCTCGATTAGCCGCCATCTCACCTAACGTCTCAAGCCACCGACTCTGTGAGTCGCGAGGGTCTCCAGTCCGGGAGACGAACCCGACCTACAGTGGCCAACCCCTTCGTGAACGATTTCATTTGTCTACGCCAGGTCATCTGTCCACCTCGCACCTTGCGCCAGTCAGCCGCAGCGTCGGCAAACAGTGCTCGGTGTGGCAAACGACTAGCTGGCATCCTTAGTGCGTGGCCCGCAAGCATACGAAACGTTCGCGCAAGTCCCGTGATTTTTGCTTGGTCTAGTCGGCTAAAGAGGTAAAAACGTTCTCATCTGCTAACAGTCAACTATTGTCTTAGATTCTTGGTTGTACCGACTGCCGACAAAACATTATTGTGATGGTGGCAAAGACGGCTCTTGGATGTACAGCCTGTCCTGGCAACGTGATGGATAAGTGGTTTTCCTAAAGCATCGGTTCAGTTCATTTGATTCAGCTCGTTCCTTTGTGGACGGTTGTTGGGTGACGTTCGTGATTAACTTGCTTCGAAATCCGAAGTTGCCTGGGAGAATATTTCATTGAGGCATAGTGAAGTTCTAGGACTGAACCATCTTTTTTGGCGTTCTTCGTCATGTTGTTAATTGATCGTTATGTAAATTGGTTACTTTCCTTCGTTACATTTGGGAAGCATTCTTTCCAGGAGTTTCGGTGAATTGCACCAATTTGTAAATTCCCTTATATCTGTCCTGAGATTTCTTCGTCTGTAAGTGAATTGTAATCAGTCCGGCAGTTGATTGTACGAAGCCATACGCTCTGCTGATGTCGGGTGCTCTATGAAACTCTCGAAACTCTCCCCACCTTGTGTGCACCTCTTTCTTGATGCAGTGCATAAGGACACGAAAATGAGTGGTACTCCCTGGTGCCACACGAGCAATTAACAACAGAGAAAGAACTTGAATGTAGTATTCTGCAATCTCCATGTTCTCACACAGCACTCCCGTAATTACAGGAATGTCTGACGTTATAATTCTGAACATTGTGCTGTTTAATTCACATAGCACGCATCTAAGAAGGCACGTGAATCGGTGAAACAAACCTCAGCATCAACTTGTTGTTTACATGCCTTGACACCAATCATTGTTAGGATACCACACCGTCTTTTCCAGTTTACCCCCGGTTCTGCAAATAAGGCTCAGCGAATCAAACGGTGGGGTAGCCTACAAGACGTATCAAAACCGCGAGATTGATAATAAGGAGGTCGTATTAATCACGGGAATGCTCAGACTACCCTTCTCGAAGGTCCATTGTGTGGCAATTTCTTTAACCATGTGGTAATACACCCGTGTACGACAAATCGTGTACAAACAATATCAACGAGTAATAACGAGTAGACATATTCCGCTAGATTAGACCAAGTTTCGTAACTGTAAATCAGCTCGAGACAGAATTGAGCATATACACATAATACATCCGCTTTTTCACAAAGACGTCTTTCTATTGTCAGAAATGGAGACGAATTGACAAATCTTTTGCTGTCTTTCACATTACAATAGTGATCGTCTCACTAACACCTCCAGGGACATCCATGCGGTTGCTCAGACAAGCAAATTCCACTAACCTTTATAACTTTCAGTTACTAACAATAAGCACAGATACAAGTCAATTTCTAACTAGTATTTTATCTTTAATGAGCAAATCACATTACATTTCGAGGGAGTGACATCACCAGTCGTTTTACGGCATCTGCTGCTAAGTGTCTTGTTGTATATTCCTCATCAAAATTAGTGCTTTATCGTCGTTATGATTCAAACCACAAAGCTTATCGCATGTGAGACGGTCGAGTACAGAACTACTCGCTATCAAATGCTTTCTTTGGGATGTCGCCTTTGACCAAGTTTAAAGACAAGGTGGTTATGCCCGTGTTGTTAAACACTATCGGTAACCGAAAATCGATGTCGTAAAATTTCACAGACTTCTGGTCGATTGGGTACCTCTGTATAAAGTTTGAATGTGCTCAGCACATCTAACGCACATACTTCTCATCAAAAGAGAAGACTAAGAAACAGCGCCACTTACCGAATCGATCGCTCCTCAACTATCTCAAAGAGCGATCAGTACCGAAGTTCTACAGTTTACTATACCTTCTGGTCAGATCCATAGCGAGTTAGTGGAAACCGGTTGCCATTCTCTTATTTGTGTTACCTATAAGTAGTGTGGCAGATTTCATAATTCAGATGAGACCTAATTATGTAAAATCTGGGCTTTCCGGTTGGATGAGCGAGAAACAACAGAAACCCAAACGCGAGTTAAGCTATATACCAGCTGAGCTGTGAAGCTACGTCAAGAGCTCAGAAGTTTCTTCATTTGGACTCACTCGCGCGATTCACTGTATCATATGGAATCAACCAAATCATCTATCGGCTTGACTGTCCTAGCAGGATTTCTCAGCAGTTCACACTGGACTCCACCTAGGGCTACCGTTGAGCATTGAAGTTTTATTACTTATGAGTAATGTGGCAAATTTCATGAGATCCGACTGCGAAACATGTGGGCCTCTAGGCCCAGCAAGTCCACGAAGACTTCAGTTGATTTGATGGTCTGGCGCGATAAATGTCAGACTATTTCCCCGGTGGTTTGAGCAGACAAAACGTAGGTTTTTTTGTAAGAGGGGTAATAACGGCCTCGGGAGTAAGTTCCTGTGGCTGTTTCACCAGCAGGATGTTTCAACGGCTAATGCGTAATACTGTTGGTATGAAAAAGAATCTGACTGCCGTGCGGGTAGGGCGTTGTGGGTCATTTGGAGTTGTAATACAATGCGGTGAATGGGTAGTTGTTATTTTCAAGGGAGCACGAATGGTTACATCTTCCAAAGTCAGTTTTGCATTTGGCCAAATGAATTACAGCTGGGAGTGCTTTGCTCAGCAATTCGTGCATTGAGGTTATCTCACATATTTTTTCCCGTAAGTCTCCCCGCCGACTTCGGGTGCTTTAGTACCTGTGACTTGTATCGCCTGGCGTATGCGTGTCTTGTGGTAGTCGCCGAATGGCACAAATACTCCTACTTTTGAATCACGGAAAACCTACCAAATTTTTAATTTTCTGTCCACTGTAGCTTTCTAAGAATTCTGTTCGCCAGCGTTTGTGTGAAACGTTAATCCCATTGCCAACAAACCGGTCATCGACAGGTGTCAAGAATGCTGAATAGAGTCGAGACATGTACGTGTAAACAGGTTTGTTACCACCCTGTTCGTCTGCAGTGGTACTCGCTCTAAGCTTACGATCATGAATTGACGACCACTAGTCGTTAGCTTTGAAGTATGCTACGGACGCTGATGTAGAGGCCACTGTATCCTGGTTCCGACCAGGCAATGACAGGTGCACATGGTTTGCTACATCAGCCTGCCTGGTGTTAAAATATGAATCCAACGAATTGCAAGTCAAAATCAGCACCAGTTAGAACGTAGCCAGAATCAAAGTAGGTGTTCCAATACAACCTGCAGTTTGTTACGTTACTTCTGCGACGTTCGTTTGGGGAACTACGGCTGATCTGTGCCCAACAGTTGTTGGAAGTGGAAGGAGTCTATGCCGCACAGCGGTAGTTGTTACGCTGAAGATGGGTGTTAAACAAGAGCAGGAGATTATCTGCGCTTAGCTACGATGGACGGATATTCCAAGTGCCTACCGTCTTGACTTCCATTAATTCATAGCAGACCAACTTGTGCATTCGGATTACCAGTTATCATCACGAGGTTTGAGGATGATGTCCGAAATACTGTGACGGCGCATAGTGGATATTCGTCGGCGCATTCTCACTTGTGTTGGTGCTCCTGATAATTAAGCGGGTCAGCCCAGCGACTATCCGGTCGCGGACCGTAAACGATTAGTGCTATCAGAACGCGGTCGATTCAGGGTTGGCAACGGCACTAGCATTTTGATGGTGCATGTTATCGCACCACAAGAGTTTCGCTTGCTTCACTTGGGGACCACGCGCTCCCCCACAGCTGACTGTATAAATGGCCCACGAACATTATCCGGCCACTGGTTTCTTTGGATGACTCCACTGCCTAGTTGTATAGCGTCTTTAGCCGAAGGCTGTACTGAACCGTAAGTCTTTTTTAAAGTGTTGCCCTGGACGTACTAAGTCTGCACGCCTCGTAACTACGTCTTCTTGTCTACTTATCTCATACCGTTTGTCGGGTGCCGGCGGTAAGAGACCCCACGTAAATAGCATTCACCTCATCAACCTCCCCTATGACCAACAACGTCTTTCTATCTCCAATTGTATATCTGATGTCTTTTAGTTATTGCTATTCTGTTTTATTGTTCACAAGTTATGCTGCTCATTCCGATGGAATTTATTCTCACCTCTTGCCGCAAATGACTCGTCCTACTGTTTCCTTAAACCACATTTACGTTGAAGTTGACGGTTTTTAAACGTTCGGTAAGCGGGTTGTAGTCTTTTCTCATCGATTTTCCGTTATCTCTTGAAAACTCGCATCTTGGATTTCCGAGCTGTCATACGGTTCTGTCAGTTAGACACACCTCATTGTATAGTCACGATTCATTTGCTGCATGGCCTCAGCTCCTAGCTTTATCGTCTTCATCAGTGAATCAATGATTCGCGCTTATAATTAGCTGCCATACGATTAGAAAAACAAGCCCTAGACAGGAAAAACAAAAAAATGAGGAGGGGCCTAACTACTAAAAACAACGTCTATATTTAAACGTTCAACATCAAGGTGCTGACCTTTTGAAACCAGCTTACAAGTGAAAGTAAAACTTTATCAGCAAGACAGTTTCCCTATGGTTTTCACTGCTCCGCCTCGGTAGTTATATTTAATCGGTAAAAAAGCGGCAAGATGCACATCACTGAGCCCGACCATCCATCTTTTCATCTAAAGTCCTCTTGCATCGACTCCGTGAGTCGCGAGGACAGGCTTAATCGATACTTAGGTTGCAATGAATGAAAGTGTTGAAGCCGAGTTTGGCTGATTTGTATGTGAAGTAAATGAGCTTGATGCGGGCAAGTGAGAGCCGTCTTACAATTGTTACTCTTGTTTGCTATTCCGTCGTTTGTTTGCAAGGAGTAAACATTTTGATATGGGTTACTGGGATTCGGGCAGGTTTTGTGGTACTTCGTTCCAATCTCTCCATTCATTCTTCTTTCGTAGTTAAATCGTATCCTTCATCTCATAGTTGTGTGGTTGTTAAGCATCGGTGTACATCTGCGTCTTACTTCCATCTATGATTTTTGCGCATGGCTTCTCGAACCTCAGTATCATCCGACCAAACTAAATATAGTTTCTGTCCGTAATGTGTGTGTGTGGTTTGTATGATCCTTGGGCTCATAAACGTGTCGGTACATTGACGCGTAATGGGTGTACGTACGTGACGGTCTAGAAATGTGACATGCCAACTGATGCGTTACTTCTCACTTGATTATCTCAGGTAATATCTTGGCTTTTTGCAATAATGTGATTTTTTGAAGCCGCTATGTCACCGGCCGGCTGCTTGAGTATCAGCGAGGCTTGGACCAGTGCCGTTGGTTAATTTATACTTCCACTTGACATGTGAATGGAATCCGAATTAGTACGTGACGACAGATCTGTTAGCTTCCTATAGAACGTGTTCATTAGCTATTAGTGTTAGCTCACAGTTTTGTGATTTGTTGACCAACGTAGACTGCAGGTTGTGCTGAGTTGAACATTACGATTTGAAATTTGTCGACCACTGCTTCGATAATTCGCTGTCACTCTTACATTCACGTTGTCATTCGGAGTGCATCTGGTGTGCATATTACAAATCGATGGTTATCATCCAGTAACCTTGTTTTTTCCCCCTACGGGTTACGTTTCCCACGATTTTTGTAATGGGACTATCAGTTAGATCGTCAGTACGCCACATTGTTGTTGTGGCTTTCATTCAAAGTCGTCGAGTTGGAACTTCTCGTTCTACCTATCTTGGACTTCCCGATAATTGTTTCCAGACCATGGGTTACAGCCTGTTGATTCTACTGAGATTTTCAATTTGCACTAAGTAACTGCATTCTTTAAAGCAACAGGCTGCTGATGAGCTCTCTCGGAATTCGGGTTTGATGTTTATTTGTGGCGATGAATGCGTTTGTTCTCAAACTGTCTTGCTTACATGTGTGTAGAGAACATGGCTGTCATAGTTTAGGCGTGAAATGCTAATCCTTCTCGCTTGCACGTTCGATTTGGTTGACACAGCATTCTGTGAAACTCGAGGAAATGACGAACTGAAACGAAACTGATGTATAACCGTGATCTGAATGTAATTTACGTATCCACAGCTTTCACTAGCTACCATTTACGTTCATCCAAAAACCTGCTATGCCACCCCATCGTGTTTATTTTTTGTCCTAATTTTTACCGTGCCCACCGTGTCAACGATATGAAGTCAGCAGTATGTCATGCGATTTTTCGCTTACAGCGATGTTTGTTTGCTCTTAAGCGCCGGTTTTGATATATCACTGTCTTACATTCCTCTTGGTGCTGTTCATGTATTCATTGAATTGCAACCGCTGTTGCCAAACCGACGAGCCTGGGCCGGTATGCTTTGTATCACGTGATCGGGCTGCTTAGCCACAGCAACAACGACAGCCAAACTCATGCCCTTGCACACATTTTGGCCGAATTCACAGTGATATTGAGCAACAGAGATTGGGATAGTAGCGTATACTTTGTGCTGCTCTAATGTTTAAGATTTCTGGAATTATTGAGCGCCTAGGTGATGGTAACAATTTTTTCCAACTTGGTGTTGAGCCCCCTCGATACAGAATGTCATAAGTTATCACAATTTTATAAAGTTTTACTGCTTCACACATTGAAACGTAATCTGTATTGACTACTTTGTCTTATGGTGTTAGATCTAACTTTAATGCGATAACCAGTTGTCTGCAGTGCGTAACTCCTAATTTTTAACAGGTCGATTCAGTTTAAAACAAACTTTAGCTTACTTTTTGTTTTCTCAGGTTGCACTGCGACTTGTTCATCTCAAAGCGGAGGTAGGTCAATTCAGCCTTATTTCGATGCTGATCCGATTCAGGCGCTAGTAACCGGTAACTTCGGTCTGTTCAGTTCGTCAGCTGGGGGGTTTTCAGTTTGGTCAGCACAGACCATTAGTCTTCGTCTGATTCCCTCTGTTCTCTTCACAACGATTATTTTCAGCGATGCGAACAACCACCCACAGTACGCATGATAAAACCAGCTAATGAAACCTACGGGATTGACTCTATGTAACATTTTTGTCACATCTTGCACGTGACTTTTTCTCACATGCTTGTTAAAAAGTGGCTTCCGGCGAGTAAAAGCACCAACGGTTCATGGGAAAACATGAAGACTGACGGGAGTCATTTTCGCGGAAGGGACAACAGCAAAGAGCGATATGGTCCAGTTAGTTCGACGGACGCCTTATCGATGATTCCATTAGTCAAACTCCATTATCTTTACATTGTATTGCTTCGGCATCGTTTGACAACCTTTATTCTAGCGTCGTTGAGGTGACAGACGGTCGCCCACATAGCACACTCTGATAATCGCATACGATGAAGGTTTGATAGTCACTTTATGCAACCTTTTCCTACTAACTTTGAACGCACAACGCAAGCTTCGTTGCAACAACAACAACGATCTGCGCGTACTTGCAGAACGAAATGGGTACCTGTCGCTACGTGCGCTCATCAGCTATTCTAGAAACTATCATGTGCGTCTTTTGTAGGTGGTGTAGACATCAAACTTCGTTGTCCCTTCTGAGTCTCATCTGATACTTCGTTGTCAGCATTCCAGTTATGAGCGACGGATCGAGGTACGTATGCGTGGTTGTTCCACCTACCAAGTTTAATGAATGGCGTATGCAGTCTGTCGTCAAGTTAAGTCACTGTATGTGCCGCTTTGTCTCCAAGCTGAAACCTATAGTCTAAGACCATATACTATTGTACGCAAAGGGGTTCCGCATTCAAGAGAGACGTGTAGTCAAATTTGAAAATATCAACTCGCGAAGATGCACACTTGAGGGTCATGTTTATTGCGCAGTTAAATAGGAACAGAAATTTTAAGTCCAATTGCCGAACACAATTTTTGCAATCAATTACTTGTTTAATCTCTATTTAGCCAAGTATTGCCGTAGATTGTAGGCATTTATGAACTTACCGGTGCGTTCAGATATTGTTGTAACAAGTGACGAAGCTCAGCATTCTGCTTTCGCAATGCATCTGATTCACGAATAAGTTTAGCTCGGTGCTTCAGAATGCACAGATGGCGCTGCAGTGCCACGTACAAATTGTCCCAGACCTTTTCGGTCTCCGAAGTCACAATCGTCGTACTGCAAGGAAAGCGGTGACAATCAGTTAGAAGATTAGTTGTGCAAATCATACCCAAATAACTGTGCAGCCGATTGCCGTATTGATTGACCGCGTCACAATTATATTGTATTCTAAAAAAAACACTTCTGTTATGTAACGTGGGATGATTATCACTTATAAACATTCTGCCTATTGGATAAATGTCACCTGCTCGTTTGGAGTCCCCATGATCACAAGTCACTCGTTAAAAACGCCATCTGAAGTATCAGTGTGCCACAGTCAGTGACGTACCTACTCTCACAACCCTTTTTATTTCTTTTGTATAACCTTGTTTGCGCTCTTTTCTGTAAACTTTGTCTTGAAGGTCATTACTTATCATTGTTTTGATGAACAGCGGCTCATGGTACTTTCTGTTCACAATCATTATTGTTACGAATGAATTCGATGTTGGTGTAGCACTGTACGTTTATATTGCAACAAAATGTTGTTCAGTTAGGCAGGAGTGATCATTTCACACGGTGGGGTAAAAGCCATTCCAGACCAAACGAGCGTTACCGTCGTGAGCATATGACTACCGTCCTGTCTCGTTTAATGTAGAGAGAGGAAACTTAGGTGAGGGCGTTTGTAAGAAGGTTGATACAACGAAGAGAGCATACGGTCGATTTTATCCACTAAAGGAACGTTTGAAAACACCATAGGCCGGCAAATTAACACGTTGGAATTCATGAGCCGTGGTGGCTCCGACTACTGTCGAAAGCAGGATTAGTTGCAGCCCCTTAACACCATTTCACAATAGTCTCCTGGTTGTATCCTTGAGCATTTCGTCCGTTGAGGTCACCACTATTTCTGTGGCCTTAAAAAAGGTCTACTAATCGTTGTATGAAGTGTCCTCCAACGTTTTGAAAATAGGTGGACAACGCAATCAGACGACCATACACCGATCGTATTCAACGGACGACTCGTTCATTTGGTGAAAACATCAGCCCTTCTCTAGTTTTCACTCCAGGTAATTGTACATGCTCACCTAACGAATACTTTATCAGGCCATGGCATCCTGTTGACTAGTGATCTTGCCTACAAGCATTTACGACTCGTTTGCAATTACCGTGGGTAATTGACTGGAAGTTGCATCTCACTTATTTGTGATTTTCTCTGCTACGAGAACAAACCCTAGAACGCGCGTGTTGTTTTATTGGTGTCAACTTCGATGAATCTGTCCAGAAGTTTACCCAAAGTGTGTGGAATGCGGGCCTGATTTATTGTTTGTACCCGGGGTTCACTGAGTGACTGAAGTGAGAATAGTTCTGCTGTCTTTTCTGTCCTGGATAGCCCGAAGGTGTGCGCGCGTTGTAGTTACATGTTTTACCCATATTCCGGTTTGATATCAGTTACTTCCTTTCATTTGCGACCGTTTGTTTCCTTCCCCACCTTGGGTACGCGTTTACTGCTGATGAGGGCGCGTGAAATGAGTCAGTATCGTAGTCTGTCTTTCTGAATGCCCTATCCAAAGAGGAACAACTGTCCATAGACAATAGACTACAAAATTCGTCAATTTTCCAAACCATTTGGGAACTGTGAACCTCTGAGTGAAGGTACATATCTGAAATTTTGTTGTGCCTTAACAGGTTGATCTTCAGAGTCGCTCAGATCTTCAACAGCTGACGGTTCAGGTGCCAACGTGTGTGTATTATGAACAGGTTCGGACGGATCCTTAGAATATTTCATAAGGTAAAACAAACTTGCTTTTGTGATAGCATCGTTCTCATCTAATAATAGTTTGTGTTGTGCAATTACTCAACATTTCGCTCACAACAGCGTGCGAAACTATGGTATATTCCATCTTGGAATAGACAGCGGTCTCCGGGTTTCGGTTTAATAATACCACAATATCACTAGTTTAGTTTTCATACCGCCGTGGGAAACATCAATCTTAGTTTAGAAATAACAAGGACGATAGATGGGACTTGGTTCGCAAACTCTTGTACCTGAACTCAGACACTCAACATCGGAATACTTGCACCTTACAAACTAATATTTGGGTTGCAGACGAGAGCAACATGACATCAAAAGGTATATGCATAGCAAGAGTTTATGAGGCTGCCAGTCACACAGATCAAAACCCACGTGCAATTGATAATTTTACTAATTGCTTCTATTTCCTGTTGCCAAACTTGTTATAGATCAGCTGGTTTTCTGAACTGGTTGACTAGATATCTGCGTTCGATCGCTCGCATTGGATGGCACCAACGGGTAAGCAACGAAGATGTTAGGAAGGAGGGGGGTTATTATTTAAATATCAGGCGAATTCTTTTGTTCAATTCTTACATTTTCACAGAACTTGGATGGTTAGACCATGTACTAAGGATGCCAGCTAGTCGTTTGCCACACCGAGCACTGTTTGCTGACGCTGCGGCCGACTGGCGCAAGGTGCGAGGTGGACAGATGATGACCTGGCGTAGAGAAATGAAATCGTTCACCACGGGGACCACTGTAGGTCGGATTCGTCTCCCGGGCTGGGGCCCTCGTGACTCAGAGTCGGTGGCTTGAGACGTTAGGTGAGATGGCGGCTAATCGAGCTCAGTGGCGTGAATGTTGTCGTTTGGCTGATTTGTCTGTATAGTGAGTGCATTTAATGACTCGGGGCAGTGAAAGTCGTTAGGAAGCTGTCATGTTGATGACGCTTTACCTTCATCTACAGCTTGGTATTTTGTTTGCAAGGTGTAAGCATCTTGATGTTGAATGTCTGAATGCGGACGTAGCTATTTTCTATTAGTCAAGTCTCTTACTTTCCACATCTTTTTCTTTTTACTGTACGGGGTTTACTTTTTTTCCATGATTGCATGGTAGTCAAGCCTCAACGATAACCACCGATGTATTGTTGTCTGTAATGATGATGGTCTAGCTTCTCAGTGAAGTGTTTGCAAACAGCACGGCAATCGCAAATCATCGCACTCATTCATCTAACTGGATGGCTTTCCAACGTTTGGTTGAGTGAACTTATTTCGTCCTTAGTAACATCTGGAATATGATTCTAATCTTATTGCTACTCGATCACCACCTAACTGCCTCCCGCAACATACATGGAGTTAACTATCTGAATCGGAAATGTTCACGATATGTTCATAGGCGTCTGAGCAGACACCAGACTTCTAACTACTCACGCGTATTTGTTCCAGTAATCCGCATCGTATGAATCATCTCGTTTGTCTGTTTCCATTCCGGTTGTTTCACCAGACGAGAATGCCGGGGAACTGCTGAACGATTTGTAATCATAATTACTGGATCGGGATTCTGGTCGAGCTGGCCTTATACCGTTTTCACTGTCTGTTGCATCTGTTGCCGGTTTCCGTGTTCCTTTTCCCGTCCCCTGGGAGCGTGGTTGATCACGACGTTGCATGTTCACTGTGAACTGGTGTAGTATGTCTACCACATTGACCGGTGCAATCAACTCCCATGTACTACCATGCTCTTCTATTTTGTCTGCGCTGTCTGGATGTGTAAACATTGTACCGTCCGTAATCTCAGTGATACTGGCACGCTTTGCTTCTGTGTCTAGACCCCACAGAGTACCCGCGGGCTGAATTCGTGCAATACAAATAGGATTGACAACTTGCGATTAAAATCTTGTATTTGTTTGGTTAAAAATTAAGTAATTTTAGATAGAACCGTTACTCATAAGTGGTGACAGTTTAATCTGAGTTATTCGTAGTGTGGTTCAGTATGTAAATCCCATGAACCACTTACTCCACCTTTATGCTGCAGACTAATGTATCGAGATTGGTATGGTGTGGCCTGGTGGTAACGATGTTTGACTGCTACTCCCATGACCGCTGGTTCGAAGCTGATTGTTGTGATTAACGTTTTCCTGGATTTAAGTATCCTAGTAGTGTCTAAATTACATACAACCTTGTATTTCAAGTAGCACCGAGTATCATTTGGGTAAGATTTACCTGATGTCACTCAGTTTGGTATCTTGAAATTACTAAGTAGTAATGGTTCTAGCATTCTAAATCAGGTGGTTGCAAATGCCGGCAGTACAGTCACAATGGACAACTACTTCGTGGTTTTAAAACTAAAAACGTACAATTCACAAAGCTGGTTGTACTCATCACGTTTTTATACACGAAGTCCATTTCAAGAACTGTCGATACAGCTTTTTTGTGACTCGATAGGA
This sequence comes from Paragonimus kellicotti, assembly GCA_014220965.1. Lineage (NCBI taxonomy): Eukaryota > Metazoa > Platyhelminthes > Trematoda > Plagiorchiida > Troglotrematidae > Paragonimus > Paragonimus kellicotti. The sequence goes on along the minus strand of LOND01008354.1, from coordinate 3,478 downwards.
GTTAAATACCTTAACAATCGAGCCGTATTTTTTGACGAATCTTCTAATTGTTCATGTGGTTGGTTCGTAGTATACTTGTTAGCCCATGATTAGCCATGCTTTCGTCTTTCCTCATCCGACAAGTTGTGAGTGGGATGTTCCGTTGCAAACGGAAGACGATCAACGTATGGATGAAAAGCCCCCTATTTACCGTAAAATGGACTCGAACAAATTCCTCGGACTAAGCGAATGGCTACTGTTTTGGATGACGACAGATTATCAGTATTATCGATAATCGAAAATATTACCATTTCCAGTTCCTTTTATATTGTGCATGAGAGTCTCGTATCCGTTACAATAGCATCCTTTTAATTGCCACCTTCTAATCGTTTCTGGTTATGCAAAAAGTTTATGTTACGTGCGTAAACGGCATAACAAACCCCTTGAGTTGAATGCGTATAGACTGTCCTGCAAAAATGGCCATATATGCAAACAGAGGGTTGTCACCTCTACTTTTCCGATTACTTTGATGTTCCTCACGCTTGTGCTCCCAACAAATTGATGCAGTCCAAGTGGAAGTCTTTTTGAGTTTATTTGGGAATCCACAACAACCAAGGCGCGTGTTGGTATCCGCACTTGTACTATGCTAAGCCAAAGACGATTCAGGCAACGGTCTGATGAATAAGTTGCCCATAGCAACGCTCCAGTCTTGATTTCGGAAACCATGCATAGTTTGAACCCTTAGATCCTCAGGTATGAAACATCCAACTCGTGATTCACGTTCAACCGGTCTAAGATGAACACCCCAAGGTAACGATCTTGACACCCTTTGCATTCACTGCTACCGTTTAGATGAGCTAGTCAATATTATTGTGTTTATGGGATATGTTGGGTATGCATGTAACTCACCGTATCTGTTTTTAAGCAGCATAAACTGTCAGTCTTTTGTCATCTTATACTGAGACCTGTAAATATTTTTATAGTTAGGTTTAAGGACCTCGGAAACATCACAAGTGTTAAATTATCTATCCGGTCGTCTAACTCAATCAGTCTTGTCATCCACCTCTGTACGATGGTCGTTGATCATCGGCTACTTTCCAATTTCTGTTCTGCTGTTCCTATTATTGAGTACCGACACGAGTAAAGCGATATATATATATATATATATATATATATATATATATATATATATATATATATATATATATATATATATATATATATATATATATATATATATATATATATATTACGGCTTATCAGCAAATGCGTGCTGACCCTAAAAGTCGCGGACAGTTAACTGCTGGTAAGTTCGGACCTGACACGAAGACAGACATAGCTCTCTACCTACTGTCCTTTGACATATACCGGATTGCGGATGATATCGTCCGTTTGTGCACTGTTAGGCGAATTATCACAGATTGTTCACGACAAAGCTGTCAGTGCAGTTAGTGGAACGGTCTTCAAAGTGGTGACTTGTTTGTGAGAAAACTATTGATCGAGTTTTGACCAACTTTTAAATGTGTTAATAATAATGATATCTTTAGAAAAGTCAACAACAATTGAAATCACAGAGTTAGCCGGTAATTCTTCTGATCTTTCAGAACAGAAACGCTATTGAAGTGGTGGCTTAATTGTCTCAGGGAAACGCCGTTCAAAGGTGTTGTGTGCTATTGTTGTATACAGTCTATACATGAAGCGGTCCAAAACAGCGCTGGTAACGAGTGGAATGAACATATCTTATTAGAGCCGGAATGCTGTGTGAAGGGGGTGGAAACGTTTACCTTTGGGAACCTCGTATCCTCAATATCAGGCATCTTAGTGAAAAATGTTAAAATTGGATCCCGAGTGCTATTCATTTAACTGATTAAGTATAAACGTATGCCAGTCCGACGAGATTTCCCTATTGCTCTGTTTAGTCTCGTGCTCTTTTATATCTCTACTGTCCGAATCGAACGCTTTGTGATCTCGAAGTTTATTTCTAACTCATGACTGTTCACTGTTTGTGTTGCATAACGCTCGTTTTTTACTGTCTGAACGAATGGTGGAATTCCACCAATAATTGAACGGAATAAATCTTGAGAGCGAGAAAGTATATGATTAGAAACTGTTGGAGAAACCATACAAGGTCTGAACTATGACCGCATTTATTCTTCTGGCTGTATTTAACCTCAATTTGGACGATTCGGAAAGTAAGAAATAATTTCAGTACTTCTTACCAAGTTCCTGGAATGCAAACACCTGCCGATGCCTCTAGTGCATCTGATCACCACGTCGACTTCTAAAATAGTTCGTGGACAGCAAAATGATCACGTGCACATTACTCACTTTGGAATCGAACGAGTCTCCAACATTCTCGCTCGTTCGGCCAGTTCTGACCGATACATGTTTCCCAGAACAGGTTGGCTCATCTTGTTGCGTGGGTTCCTCGAAATCGCTCTGGTGGCACGTCGATTGCCACCGCCACATCGATGGTGGCGAACGAAGTGACGTGGTCTTCTTCTGATTTTAATAGTGGCCCGTGTTCCACAGTGCCAACCGCTGCAATGGGTTGGGCTACGTAGTAGGGAAACAGACACGTTAGGAATTAAAGTCACATTGATCAATAGGTTCTAGATCACTTCGGCACATCAAATTGCGATTCACCGAAAGTCAAAGTGTCTTCTGCATTAGATAGTATGCGATGCAACGCAAAGTAATTTACACGGGACGAGGTTGTGTTGCACTTTTCCGCGAACTTGAATTGCTTTACAAGTGCTGTAATCAATATTCAGAGGCGTTCGTTTCAGACGGCCTCAATCTGTCTGCAAATTGTACACCTATAGTCAATGAAGTCAATACAATTCTTGCGGTGCATGGAACGTTTTGAACTGTACGCTTCTTAGTTGTGTTAATCGTACTGGTTAATCCTCGCCTTCATCCAACTGTACAGGTTTACCACTCCTTACCTCGTGAAAGGCCTCGTTCTAAGTCAATTCAGAAAACTGCTTTATGTACATTGGAACGTGAATATTTAGTGTTTACTCAACCACATTTTCAGCAAACAGAATATTAAATGAAATTATCAATCAAACTTTACGGTCGATTCACTTGCAAAACTGTGGGTTTCATAATGAGGCGTTTCAAGTAAATGACGATAAGAGATCCGTATGCACGGCTGTGCGTATAGGTAGGTTTGACACGGGACCTAGTTGAACATTTGGATGTACTTTTATAAAGGTCAGAGTAAAAAATATCCGACAAAACTTATGAGACAAGTGACTTAAGGACTTCATAACGTCAAACTACCATCAGGCATCAGTGAGACTATAATGAAGAATGCTGCTACAGTTAGACAAGTGTTTCATGGAGTTACGAAGAAGTTGAAAACCTCTAATTAGAAAGCTAGATAAATGTTCGGAGAACAATACAACCAAAGGGTGATTGTAAACGACCTTGAGCGTAGGTCTTCTCATTTTAGTAAAAAAAAACATTGCTGATGTGGAGAGATTATGTGAAC
>LOND01008353.1:0-20050 GCA_014220965.1 Paragonimus kellicotti | reverse complement strand
GACAAGTCAATGATTTCTGTGATTTAAACTTGGAGAGAAATCCTAATCAAGATGGTTATCAATTGGAGTTAACAGGCAGTAACTTGTGTCTCCTCTCGAGACGATCGGGCAACCTGATCATTACTCACAAGCGAAAGTGGTTGAGCGTTCACATGCGATGATAATTCGGTCGTGCCTAATGTGAGGTCAATGGCGCAGTGGTAAACACGGTTGCCTGCTCATGAATGGAATGGCCGGAGTAAGTTCCTGGGCAGTCGAGCAAGCATATGCACTACTGACGATGTATCAGACGTAAACAAAATGTAGACAAGTATACACGAGATTAAAAGTGCCAAAAATAGCAATTATACCAGAAAATTCAGATTATATATCCACGCAATAATTACTTGCCCTTTTCGAATCGCGCCGATTCAGTTCACTGACATCCTTCACAAGGAATGGAAGGAGGTTACCGTCATATCCACTCATGTCAGATGGTTGGCACACTCCTGTCATTTATCAACCAGTCAGCGTAACGAGTATTCCGTGCAAAATCTCAGAGCGTCTCCCTAAACGAGATATTTTCAGGCACCTTCTAGGTGATACCTAAATCTCCATATCTCATCGCGGATTCTCAACAAATGGATGCCGTGTAACGAACGTGCTGCTTTTTATAGACAGCCTAACGAAGGCTGAAAAGCGTGATCTTTTACCGGACGCCATTTTCTTCAAATTTGCTAAGGCATTTGACCGGGAACCGACGGCTTACTTCTGCGGAAAACGAAGGCATACGGCATCAGAGATCATATTCATTACTGGACTGCTTCGTTTCTTAATGGCAGAACTTTTCGTGTTAAAGTCCGCTGTTACTTCTCCTATCTTAACAGGTATATCATAAAGATTCGTCTTCGGTCCACTGCTATTCTTAATTTATATCAGTGGTTTATAACAGATCATTTCCAATATTCCTCTCCTTTGTGCGGATGACTTGAAGAACTGAAACTTCCATGACCTCAACACGCGATGCAATTAAACATTGTTCAAAGGTGTAGCGTCTTCTCATCGACGGCGATAAGTTTGCACATTATTCACAAACGGAAGTGCGCGTTGTCAAACTGTCTTATAAAGACCTGGGCATCTGGCTATCGGCCAATTTGTTTCTTTCACTCCATCATCAAAAATCAGTTAAAAGAACATTCGCTGTACCAGGTTTGTTTAAGCGGATGTGTTAAAAATAACGCGAAGTTCTGACAAGCTCTACGGGATTTACGTTTGACCATTGCCGGACCATTGCAATTTGAGAACATAACGAAGTCCAGTTCAGAGGACCGCCCACTTCTTCGCAAAAGTAGAGGCTTTCTGATCGTTCCTCATCGCGACAAAATTTCCTGCACATTTTTCCGGAACCAACTGCATCAAATAACGGCGGAATTCTTCGACCGGCCACTTTCTCCATCCTCAGATGACGGATTTCTGGCATGACCTTGACCATTAGGTCAGTGTTAACCTTGTGAGCCAAAAATTGATGTAACTACTCAGCATTTTCATCGAACATGGGAAAATTTTGAAACTATCATTTTGACGCGTGTGTCCCAGATCCTTTTCATAAACTTGGATTTTTCTCTCTTGCTATGTCTGTTTCGTTATACTATTCACGAAACTGGTGTATTGTACAATTAATTGTGTGTATGGAGTGCATTTATGCATGTAGCGATAAAATGTGTACATTGATCACGCTCATTTGAGCGTGTTTCTCACAGATGCGTTGAGAAATATACCATTATTATTATTATTATTATTAACGCTAATTCGGCTTCATGTTCTGGCCTTAAAAACAACATACGTGCGACCGATCTTGTACAGCCAGCTTCGGCAAAAGTTGTAGTAAGTTTCCGAAACGTTTTGTACGAGTCTCTACATGAAATTATTGACCTTCACACTCCGGAATGCCGAAGACTCTGAGAAAATCATATTCTTACCTTCTAAAGGGTTAACGGGGAAAATCTTCGCCTTAGCAAATCCAAGTGGGTCCATAATTTACACTAAGAAGTTCTGTAGGAGACCTCAAATAGTTGTCCGATAGAACTTTTTTCTGTCACAGGATGTTTATCCAGCGATATAACCTTCCAACATGTGTCATTAATGCTTGTTCTAGCTTGCAACTCAAGGGCTTTTCGAATGTTTAACTGCTTGATCGAAGCGGTAGGTGAACAATGAGGCCGTACTATTTTCCATGTCTGTTGCTCCTACGTTGACACAGTGGTCATAGAAAGTGGTACTATGCCAGGTTACCATGATTTCATTTCAACAAATCTGACGCTGTATATCAGAAAAAGAATAGTATCGACCCAGGGGACTTGGACTATCGGCATCGCGCTCGCGTATCAACCAATGGCTCAATGAATGGCTGAATCACTGGATATATGCCTTTAGAAGCACCTGACCGTCTGTCAATTTGCGTTCCCGGACTGATGATGGTTAGCCGACCGTTGTCCTCAGTGACGTGCACTACTGAAAGAATCAGTGTGTGTTATATGGATGCGCACTGAACATAGCAACCAGCCGTCGAGCGCCGGGGATTGGGAGCAAGATACAACTACGCGGTGGAGTGATACGGAGGCGATCCACGTTGCCTCCAGTGGGAATGGAGGTAGGCAGTAGAGAAAAAATAACTGTCAAAGTGGAACAACTGTCTTTTCAGTGATTAATAAACGGCCTTGAGATTGTGGCCGACGTTGCCAGAATCCGGTCGATTTATCGTTTTCGGTATCAAGCGGGCGTCTGTTGACCCAAAAAGCAATCACTGACAGTTGTGATTGTACTGCTTTCTTGGGCTGCAGTGAGCACAATAAGATTACAAATCGAATAGGGTCTCAAGTTAGTGACAATTTAACAGTGTTTGAAAATCAGTTTTTGAAGGGTAGCTGATGAACTCAGAAGCATGGCACTCTCCGTGGCTGATAACTGAATACAAAATTTCACTTGTCTGTGGACGGAGTTTCACGGCTTCTCCTCGTGTTGTCATCCCCTAAGTTCAACAGAACTTCCGTTTGACCTACACCTGAGAAGAAGTGTGGGAAAATTGAATAACCTTGAAGTTATGGAAATTCAAGTGGATATAGGTGGAAAATTTCAAGTTCAGCTTGGTGAACGTCACTTATCCAGCCCGAAGCTATTTTGATAGCTTAAAAAGAAGTCCGTTTCCATTCCAGCACACACCTGATCAGCGCACCTCAGCAGCTGTCTTATGCGGAATCCAGAAAGTGTCTGAAGCGCTTTATTGACTGTGCAGGGAAAACTGGGTCGAATAGTCAGAAGAATAACGAAACCCTGTTGTGTTGCCACCACGTTATGGAGTAATTCAATGATATTCACATGCCCGAGTATCTCGCCAGATTAATTTTCGCGACGTCCACAGTGCTGAACACACTGTAAACCATGAAGTCATTGCGATTCACCTCTCAAGGGATGCGTGCGTACTTGGTGTCAGTTGGATTAATCAAATCGTTTGACCATTGCTTCACCCCGCCAGTGTCAATCTGCGAAACACTGAGCATGTTACCACTCCAAATTTATGTATCGTCAATGTAACCAAATAAACATCAATAAATAGTCCTCAGTGATCATCTGTTTAAAATCTGGATAGCGCAAAATAACTGAAATCGATAAGTAGAAGCTAACTGAACACACATGCACAGGAATAACGAAGCCTGCCATGCACGCGTACGTGACGTTGACAGTGTCCACTTGCATGAATTCATGTTGGAAGCTTGGGATCCCAAGCTAAGTGTATCGCCCGTAGTGACCATCCTGGTAGGAGCAAATCGTCGAGGCTCTCCTTGAGCGCCTCGATAGTGGCGGCCTCCATGCCTTCTGCCAGGGAGGACGTTCCACATTTGGCAGGCGCGGACAGAACAGCTGTTTCGCCTGCAGAGCGAGCGACTGTGTTATGCATAGTTTAAAGTTTTGTCCTCTACGGTTATCAGTTCCCGCCAGACTTGAAAAGATTCCGTTTGTATTAACCTCTGTTGTTATAAGTTTAAAGCTGATGGGTCATGTTTTCCAAAATCGTCTGCAGGCCAAAATGGAGAGGCTCGGGATGTCCAGTCAGTTTGTATGGGAGTATGAGCAAAACCCTAAAACATTTTGTTGCGCCCCGTTTAAAAGATCCAGGGATTACATTGCGCGGTTGCTGAATTTGTTGCAAAATTACTCCGAGATGCTTCCAATGCAAAATTTTGCATTTAGCCCTTTTGTGTATAGTTCCCTCATAACTTTGCTGACCGTTTTCGAACGAAGGAGTGGCGGTAATGTTGTTAATGCCAAGGCATTTCCTACCATTGTTGAGCTAAGGTTACTCAACCACAGAGTTGGGAGTAGAAAAGGTTTCATACCTTTAGCAGTATCGACAGTTTGTGATCGCAGCTTAGTGATTTCCTGCTTGTTCGGCCTCCCACGTTCATGATAACTCCCGGTCGTTTGCCTGTTGGCTTGTTGTGCAACATTTTTTGTCGCATCTTTCTCACTGCCTACCCTTCAGATATACCTTCGGTGTACTTTGTTTCCCGGCTTTACTGTTGTGGGTAGTATGCGCAGTCCTAGTCGTAGAAAGGTTTGGAACTTCAACAAACACTGTCCAGCCAATATTGAAGGGCATTTCATGTATTTGTTACTACCGTCGCTCTTTTTGCTTCAAAAGTCATCCTTACTTTATCTAACGTTGTTTAATACGAACGGTGACATGAAGGGCACAAGTGAATTGGAAAACAATTTTCCAGGAAAACCCACTCAACAACCGATCGAACTGTCCAACAGGATAATACTCAGTCGGTTTCTCACTATTCAAAATTTGTTGAACTATTCATCGGTAGTGCGGTTCCGGAAACCATATGTGGCATTGGTGAACGATGGTGCCATCTTTCTGCGGAATGTTGCATGAGTAGTCCATTTTCAGGATCGCCAGTGAGATTCCACATGACAAATTTGACCAGAGTAGTAAGTAACTTCAAGCATGACATTTCTTGGCATTCGATCTGTTTTTGTATTTCAGTTAGTAAGTCACATTTGATTCTGAGCATGCCGCTTTTGTCGCTGATTTGAATCCAGCCAAAGGGTTCACATAAGTATAGATGAAAATTTGGCCTGTTGGTCCTGTGTATTAAAATAAAGTCCAAAAAGTCGAGTGTATGCCGGTAGCAAATCAAGCTACGCCCATTTTGAGAAAATGTTTACTACCCAATAGCTTGACTAAAACATGAGAGAATTAACAAAATTAGCAAATGCGCAGTTGCACGTGATCATCAAAAATGGTGCTTATTATAGTATTTACACGTCCTCCCCAGAGAAGATCAGTATTATTTACGCATGCCTTTGGTGTTGCAAAGAAAGGGTGAAAAACCCACCGATTGCTCACAATCTGGTCTGAAAACGGACTTCTCTCATCAAATTAACTGGGCGCTGTTAGTAGAAACCAGTGACTTTAGTAGCTTGAGTCCAGGAATGTGAAAATTCGCGAGAATCGCTTGTGCGTCGATGGGATTAGCTTACTCGAATTAATAATCTTTGGTGAGCAACCCCTCTGTTGCAGAGGCCACCACAGAAATTTTGAGGAGAAAAGAGAGAAGTCTGTTTACTGCTGTATGGCGAAAGGCTGGGATTGGATAATTTGAAGTTGAAGAGGGCAGTAAATTACCCGCAAGCCTGCGGATCTGTCTGTCAAATAATAGTGCAGCCGCCAACAAGTTTCCAGATTTCAAACCTTGTGTCTTTCCGTCGTTCCCTTTCGTCTCTTGAGTATGTCTAAGTGTAATAGGCTCAAGATTATAAAAAGTAGCTAGTAAGCTAATGGACATGGTTCTGAGCTACACCATTTGAGTTGCGGACCAGTCGGTGCATCAAATTACCGGAGGCTAAAGTGTGAGTATAAGCAACGGTAACCATGCTTTTGATTTTGGCCAGTTTAATTAAATGAAACTTAAAAAAACGCAAGTCTGTTATCTGAAAGCGGAACACTCACTCACTATATTCGTGCACAAAGAAAATTATACCCTTGATTATTAGTTGAACAGAACCGCCAGCACGAAAGTGCAGGCATGTTGTGGTTGAAAAGTCTTTCCGGCACACGAGAGACGTTAAAATGTTTCGAAAAACATACCAGCTCGCGGGGCTGGTTGCGGAAATGAATATGTTCCGGAGATACGGGTAGAGTGAGTCGGTACTGCGGGCTTGTTGATAACTGCAGGGGGTCCCGGGGACTGGACGCTTTGTGATGACATCAAGGGTTAAATGCGTGGGGCGAGTCCTTTTGGCGGAAGGTGTGCGGCGAATGATTCATCCGTAGACACTCGCTTCAACCTGTAGACCGAAATAATATCTCTTCAACATCATGGTCAATGGTGAATATCTTCGTGCTCCTTGTAAGGTCCACATATGCACCGGTGTGTGAGCTATAGTGGTTACTGCAACCCACTGATGATAAGAGATATTTCAGTGCATGTCCACGGTTGATGAATGTTGTCTTGGCCACACAAGGCATACCCTTCACATAAGGTGCGGAAATGAAGCAGCGAAGCTGCCTCAGGGAGTCATGCCGATAAGATAAGACCACCTGGTAACCTGAAAGCATAAAAATCTCGTTTAGCTGCAGCAGCTTTTAAGTCGACATAACCTGTGTTCGATGGAGCCAAAGAAAGGAAAGGAAGCGCCACCCCCCGTGAACAACGTACAGTCGTGCAACTTGCTGCCGGATGATGAGCCATAATACAAATATGCGCACTTCATGGGCTATCTGAATGGACCGCGAGTTGTCTTCCAAAATGTGATCCACGATCCTTGGTCATTGTTGAATTTGTCGTGTTCCTTGAGTACTTTGCAGATTTTCTGTTGATTTCGTTAAGGACCGTTGGATCATTTTCGAGACAGCTGTGCTTGGTTCGTTTGCTGTCAAGTTTGTTCAAAGATGGTTCTATGTTTAACTTTCCCCTGCAGCTAAACTACACTAAACATATTCAGTCTCACGGCGACCGTTAATGCCATTTCCCTTACTGTTAATCATTCTGGGTCCGTGTAGAAGTCTAGATATCAAAATTTGATCTTTCAGTAACCTATAATTCCCACCATACTTTGATCATTGAATAGTTTCGCTCCCGCTCAACCAAAGCCATTTGTTTCATCTCACCTTATTGACCAGTGCCCATTGTTTCGTTTCGCTGTGCAGACATATTGCTTGCCTAACTTTTGGGGATATTTTGCATACGAAGTGAGACATTCAATCTTGTTGTATAGTTATCCTAGTAGTTACGTAGTAAACCCGATCTTTTTACCAGCGCCTCTTTCTTAACCGTTTCATGAGCAAATTATCACCTTACAATTGGAAGTTAGGGAAAGATGCTACCGGATTGCTGTACCATGCCCCACTCAGACGGAAACGGAATCCTCAACGAACGACTAAATAATCGCATTTGCTTACCAAGCAAATTTTGCCACCGAACTTTTCAGAAAGGGCTGTTTGCGGTTCCTAAGAGGCGTTTGTGTAGTTGTGTCCCATTTTGTAAAAAGTCAGCACATATCAACCGATAAATCCAGACACTTGACGGCCGTAAGGGGCTTACCAGATTGATGTGCACGTCATGAAAGCATGCGTCTAGCAGAAGGTGGGTGCCAAGCTTGTCCTCTGTTCGACAATGAACTTACCAGTTTTGGCGTGAAACAGGAAATGCGGTTTGAAAACTGTGTACATCGTGGTTTGCTTTAGATCCTACAAAGCGTTCATCGACTAGTTTCACTGAAGTGCTGTGCCCCGAGGAGATAAACTTGATGGCATGTCGAATACTGTGCGGTAGAAAGATGCAGGCACTAAAGGATGGGCTGTGCCCTAGGGGGCGTTGCAGAGGGTAGTTCCCTCTGGAGATGCCAGGGGTACAGACTGGCTTGTGAAGGAGCTCGCTTGACGACTGTGCCCGACCTCTGGATCGGTGACTTCCTTGGCAGCGCTGCCTGCCAAATCATTTCATTGTTTGTGGATGTACCGAGATTATGAACGCATGAGGTGGCGCCCGCGATGGTACTTTTGTGGTACGCGAGACATCGTATAACAGTTGTAAACTGAGGAATATAATCCATCTACCTAACTTTCCCCAGGGAATATCTGTCAGGTAAAACGTTCGAAGGATAGATTAACGTTGTATGACTAGTATAGGTCGTAAAGTGTTTGCCTTCAGTCGGCGACAGAATTGGCCAGTAGCTGGGGAGATTGCACATAACTCTCCGCCCTTTCTGAGTCGACACACAACAGGAGAGAGTCCGTGTTCGAAATCGGCGTGGTTGAACAGGGCATACTAACAAGGGAAGGACAGTCAACGCGCTTGTATAAAACTTCAGACATGAGACAGTGATAACACGGCCAAGAACAAGTAAAACCCAATGGACAAACAAACTTACGACGGATACAGCATTTTAAATGGGTACGCTAACAGAAAAACAAATGCCCTCGCATCTATTTTGTAAAATAATTTATAGACCTGGAAGAGGATTCACCAAAGTATTAGGGGCGATTCAAGCGGAACATTTGCATTGTACCAGCCCATCAACTTTAAGAACCGTTCAACGTAATACTGCGCAGTCTGCTTGCGACCGGTAAATGAAAACAAACAATAAAATCAAAGATCCAACATATTGGCCTATTGTATTTTTAGCGGATTTCAGAAATACATCATGAAACCAAGACGGAGCGAGTTGTGGTTTCACCTTCGAGATGGAAATTGCAAACTAACAGTTTCCCAAAGAAAAATAGCTTGGAAGACATAATCATCAAGAAGTGTGAAATGGAATGCGACTAGCGAAATAATTGTTTGTTAAGCTAACTATGGACCCATGCGTGGCCGCCACAATCAGAGAGTGCATATAATAAATTCCCAGTTAACATCAACATTTTTTCTAAAATATATCCTTATTGTACGCAATAACCTAATTTTTTGATATTTATACATGCAGGGGTAGGCTGAATGCCGTATACTACAATTTTCGTTCTCATTATTCTGTGCGATCGTGCTCCACAAAACGCATTGCAGGTACATTTTTTCACGTTACGTCATCTTGCTTTATTGCTGTGTGCGGTAAAGTTGACATTGTATCCGCTGCGTTCAGTTGTTACGTGTGATCATTACACCCACATTCAATGGAATGTCGCGATCCTTCTTTCCATTTTCTTGAATAATGTGCAGTACCAAATAGATGTCCACAGCTTGCCTAATACAGCGCTGAACAATTCGCTGTCCACACAGAGCGTTTAGCCCGTTGAAGTAATCTAACTAGAGAAGTGGTCGTAATATGTCATGAACCTGCTACAGCTTGTCTGTGTGACTGTCCCCTTGAATGTCATCAACTCTTTAAACCGCTCACCGTCTCGGACATAAAATTCTTGAGCACGTACTTAGTGCTGTTGCTGTCCAACAGAAGATTCTTCTACCTGGGGGCTGACTTATGAAAGTCGACTATTGAATAACTTGGATTAACTACACCTTTTGCTCTAACCGTTTCAAAAGTGCACTGAAAAACTCAATAGGGACGCCAACAGAAGTCTCATCAATGGACAGTCTTGATGCGGGTAAGGTGGAGGGCACCAATGGGGCGAGTATTAAAAAGACAGTGTACCGGTGGACGATGCCGGAGGCAACATGGTGGTAGAAGGTTCCTCTATCTGCACAAATGACCCAAATAGAAATACTTGGGCTGACTTGCAACGTTTAGCCTACTCGAAGCATCTGTCGATAGGCTGGATCTAGAACAGTCGCATCTGTAATCCGGCATGCGTTTATGAATTGTAAGTCCGGTGAGCAACCGATTTCCGTTCAAAATGAGAGACGGTCGTGAAGCCGAGTTTCCTAATAATAGGTGCTGAGGTACAAGAAAATCGGCATAAACTGAATAGAATGAAATGACAACGAACCTCGATACCGAATCCATCAAATATACATGTTCCTGGACTAACTGTTCACGTGAATACGACCAAAGTGCATGAGTCGCGTAATGGCGGAGTGACCAAGCGCAGAGGAAACCTGGTTATACGTAAATAAAATCAAAGCATTGGGGAGTGATGAGGAAAGACTACGAGGAAACAAGCTTCCGCAAGTAAAATGTATCAAAATTTGGTAATGCATCAAAATTACCGTTCGTGGAAGAAGTGATCTGTCACGCGCGTATTTTGAGTCGTTATTAGTCTTTGCAAGGAGGGCTTGCAATATTTGAGAAGAAAACTTTGAACTCGAGAAACTGAAGGATCAACGAGAAGGGAATAAATGAAGACGGAGAACGCGTCCACAGATCTTCTGTCAACACACGACAGTCGTCGTTCAACGCAGGCAGCTACCTAAACATAACTGCCAAGAGAACAGAAAGCATAGCTCGAATAGACACATGAGCAAGAAGTGTAGGGTATGTTGCCACAAAAGTTATTGGGGACTGCGGTCTAGCCCTGCAGGTAATCAGGACAGGTTGAGTAAACCGAGTGAGAGAAGCTTGGCTAAGCCGTACAACATGCACAACACACTCTGGTCTCTATCTGTTGAGGCGGACCACGGAGACATCCGATCTCCAGAGAATAACAATGACAACATTCGTTTGGATGGGTTGCTGGAGACTGATTCGGGAGCAACTAAGAAGAATACCTCGCGTGCTAGATCCCCTTTCTTATCTTCCGAAAACTTCAGAGGAACCTATGTTTGATATACTTTCCGGCAAATCGGTGAAACGCATAAACTTCAAATAGTCGTCTATAAACAATAAATTAAATTTGTAAGTCACATTTTTGTCGGATAATGCCCAGAGTAAACTGCGAATACCCCAATAGCAGCGCCCTCTAAAGTCTGACGCTTTCACTGATTGACGGGCCAGATATACTTTACCAGTATCAGCTCGTGTTCGTTATCCGTGGAGTACTGAAGACGGCATGCTTCATGACCCTGATCTTCAAAACTGTGGAGGCTTACATCCAAAAGAGAATGTCTCATTTATTAGTAAAACTAATTCACGGTAATCAACAGGTGCATAATGCATGAGAATGCAAAGTGCTTCCTGAAGATTTTTTCTCAGGCTCTAGTCACTATAAACAGAATTTTCTGGAATGATAGACTGCGAGTGACAAAACCGAGCAGGCTCAAGAAAGAAAGTACATTTGGCTGTAAAATCTGAATGATTAAGGTGAAATAACAGACAGGACGACAGGAAACCTCCGCGATGAATACAACACGAAACCTCATCGTTTTATTCATGTGCGTCACTGTGCACGCATTGCTCAGAATTGCTGGACAATACAAAATCGAAGCTTATAGTAAATTTGGTGGAATAAACTTAAACAGAGGTGTGCTCAGAACAATACCAGAGAAAAAATTGGATTATAACTGATACATTTCATTTAAACCCGTTCGCACTAACCTATTCACCCTGGTAAGCCATCAGACTATAGTTATTGGTATCCGACATTGACGTTTACTCAGTTAGCATACAAAAACTCCACAGAAAACTGAAAATAATACTTCCCGCACTCACCTTACATAATTGCAATAAAACCTGAACTCACATCTTGTGAAGTATTCTCTGTTTCAAACCCCAATAGTGGCTATAGCCACTAGTAGCCATTTTTATTATGAAATATAGATTCCAGCTCGAACATCGATCATATAAAACCAACTAATGCCAAAATGTCATACGGAGTTTTAATTACCACACGATAATCATTCTAGAGATAGCTACCGCTGACCCAATCATCGTGGAATATTATAACTATCGCCTGCCAATATTATCTACTTTATCCCGAAAAATATCAATGTCACGTAAAGAGTTTGTCAAGAAAACGTTGCATATACATTATTTGCCATATTACATGTGACCACTCCACATTTTTTCATTTAACACGTGATTTTATGTCTTCCCACTATCACAAACATCCGTTATGCGAGGAAAATTTTCGCGATAGAGAACTTTCGAAACCCCGTATTGACCGAGCAGTTCGCGACATTTCAACTTTTTGACGTTTTGGAACAATCGAAGAAGTCCTGCGCTGGAGTTTGCTCAATTCTTCGCCGGATTTTGGAAATTCCCGTACTCCCTCGCCCGAGCCGAATTATTTCAACATTTTCCGTAGCTAATTATGTCAAATAACGGCGGAATCCTCGAAGATGCATTTGCACGTATTTCCCGGCATGACCTTGAAATATTTGAAACATCGTCCCCCACATAACCTTGTATAAGAAAAATTAGTGTAACATCTCATCTTTTGAACAGAATCTGTGGAATGAGCGAACTATTTCTTTTACTGGTGTGTGCATCAAACTTTCGTAAACCGCAACCCATTTCTCTCTGATTATGCTTTTTTGTCAGCAGACTTCATGTTTGTCTTATAATGTAACCATTTGTTGATTTGTACGCCTGTAATTATCTGTCATGATCGCGAACATCCGAACATGTCTCTCACGAAAACTAAAAAGTGTAGGGGAAACATTTGTGAAGAAAACTTCATTTTCAGAGAAGCTAAGTGGTCAGACTATCATTTACATACCGATACCCGAATGAAAAATAGGCGCATCAAGAACATTTAGCAATGATAACCGCTTAAGCCAGCATTTGAAAATTCAGCTAACTGGCTTTATCGCATCTTGAGTCGTGGAATTCAGCATCTACAGCAACGACTCAAAAGGGAAGGCTCGGAGTTTACCACAGTCGCCGTATTTTGAAAGGTAATAAAAAGAAACAAAGGTGCATATTTAACATCATTCTACTGTCACAGTGTGGGAGTAAAAATATTGCACAGAAACATTAGTTAGCTGATTAGGAGTGTTGTGACAAGCACGGTGGAGGGAAAGTAGGAGAATTACCAACTGGTGCAGGAATGTCTAGAAAGTTTTATAAGGGACATCGCCCAAACCTCATCCCAAGAAGGCGGGAACTGAAGAAAACGCGAGCTGTCTACATCCCGTTGCCTTTTACTATCTGTAGTAAACTGACTCATGGCATTTAAAGAAAAATTCACGGGCCCAACTAATTCAAAACTTTAACATTCTAGCACTGATGCTAGTAGGGACGTGAAAACCGGTGAGTGCTTTCAGTGTTATAGATCCGGAGATCAAGTTATTGGCCAATCTGTGCACCACACCGCTGGCAAATGGCACCTAAATTGCACTTACTTCCCTAACTCACAAAACAGTAGCGCAAATAAATTAACTTTGTCGGTGCAAAAATGAACATATCAGAGTTTGTCTCGTTCTTAGGCGAGACGTTGTGGGAGAAACACAGTTACCGCTGGATATTTTGATGCTGGTGGAAATATAAGGTTGGTCTAGCGTACAACTTATGGCGTCAAGCCTAGCGGTGAGGGATTCAAAACCCAGGAGCGCCGCTTCTTCAGCACACCTGAACAAGCTCGGTTACTTCACGTTTTTAATTCAACATACTGGTCAGTGAGTCACGAACGATTCCTTTCAGTCGAATTTTCAGGTTGGCTGGAACAACCAGCATGCCGGCTGGTAAAATACAGCGCATTTCTTTTACAACACTTAGAAGGTTCGAGCTAAAGCCCTCCGGATTGCTGTTTCCAACGGTACCACCAATAACGAAAATCTGGGCCACCAAGCGCTTTGTTGGATGGCGTAATATAAGCCGATTTTGTAGGCTAAACGCCATCAGTACGCAGCTATGTTGCAACCGTGAATATACCCTGCGCCTGACGGTTTGGTAAACTGTGGATGGTGCTCTTGGCCGGGTTAAAATGTGCGTATACGTCCAGGTTACCATGGCTACGATGTCTTGAGGGTTTCTATGAGAATCCTTACAACAAGCGGCATATTAAGCAGTTTTTTTCCGAAAGGCGTGGCAGTATATTCACATTAACCCTTAGAGTATTGCTGGAAACGGCCCGATCGCAAGACCGGTAGATAACAAGGTTGGGCGAAGTTGACTCGACATCTTCAACAACAGGGCTATGGTGAAGGAATTGTAGCTAATATGTCCCTTGTTCCATAACATATAACTCCGGCGAGCACGTAGATGAAACACTTGCAGAAGAGTACTATAGAAGAAGGTGCACGGCACTCTACAAAATCCTGTCCATCAGAATAAGTGTTAGCATGAAGCGTTGTCAAAATTCTACGTAGGTGGTGTTAGGGGTGGCACAATTAACCGAGTGACAAAGCCATCAGGGGTATGACACCATAGAACTATACAGATAACCAACAACCGTGTACGAATAGGATCGGCAGACGTATTGGCATAATAGAACGACATGCCGATGATGTGAATTCAGATAGGTTGCAGAGATCACTACAGATGAAGGCAAGATAGCAACAGAGGGTAGAATCGGCGAACACCGGGTGAACAAGTCCACATGCGGCGTAGGAAGCAAATATCGAGCGGTGGAAGGCTGGTTAATTGTGCGAAGCTAAAATCACTTACTGGATATTTGACTTCTCAATGACAAATCTACCAAAAATGACTAGAGGCCCTGAGCAAAGTTCCAGTTTATATTTGTGGTAATTAGTAAAGTCCGAAAACCATAAATGTTCTTCTAACCTAAGGTACCGATGAAGTTACTAAAAGAACGCGCGCAAGAGGTGCAGAAATAAATTTCAACGATAATGAGTAAACGTGAGCATCACACTTTGCTTCGTAAACATGTCTGATGCAAAAAACCGAGCCCAACTGATTTTTGTGCACATTTGTTAATGTGAACTCATACCTCGTGCACATAACCCACTGTAACATTTCCACATAAAGGAGAGGAACAAAAACCATCAGACAGAGCTAACAGAAGATCCAGTGGTATGTTCATTTAATTACAGCTGTGTGGATAAGTCGTAATGACGAAATAACCCAAAAAATCCCGGCTAGATCCATTCCGAGAAACCGATTACTGCATATATAGCACCAAACGTACTTCATCCTATGATACTCCTAAATCGTTCCTGGCATGGTCCATTATAAGTGGGATAGGAGCAACTTTGTATCGGAAGAGACATTCAGGCGAAAACGAAATCTGAACAAAGGATTTGTGCATTGTGCAATGTAACTGGATTCGCCAAATGTGGAGATAAACCCATGACGACGAACGACCAGAACTGCATCTTACCACTCAAGAGACCTGTAGCCGGGTGATACAGGCGGCGACCTGGTCGGCCAAATAGGAAAGGCAACCAGGAATACGATGACAGCAAAAAAATGCTGCGACGGGAATGAATGGTTGCAGAAATTATGCGTACGAGTGGAACGAAAGACCTACCAAGAGAACAAACCGACCCCCTGAAAAGTTGAGGACTGTTGAGGTGTAAAGGTCACCACACACGAAAAAAAGACAGCTCCAGAGGGTTGATTGGAATGATGTCGGATGAATAATTACACGTATGACACGGGAAGGCAAAAGGTCGCATTTTGGCATGACGGCAGATGCGCGGAACTGAAAAATTTCACGGTGTAATTAATTCACCATCCAAAAATACACCCAAAACGAGGAGTTAGAGCCGAGGCGCTGAAATTCCTGCTTACTGTTGCAACCATTCAGAGTAAAAAATGACGCCGGCGCTCTCAACCATAGGTACGGCTGAAGTTTGCAATTCGGTGTACACAAAACGTAAAAAATGAATTACGACATATAGCTGTAAACTACAACTATTACGTGTACTGTTGTCGAATTTCACTGTTAGACGCTGTGAACTATTTTTTCAGCGTGATCGGTACTTTCGGGGTCATCGCAGAGCCAGTTCCATGCTCTTCGGTTTGTGGGCCCAACGTTCTCTCAACCCTATGCTAACGCGTTTCAGAAGTCGATAGTCACAAGATGGTGTATCTGCAATCAATCTTCATTTACTGATCAACTCGCTGTACAACAGGCACACTTCACTGTAAACAAGCAAAGGCGCTAGGACCACGGATCTAAGAGAATCCTTGACACGACCGCACGCTAGCCGCCGAAGAAGGCGAATGGCAACAGAAACTCTTACCAAACTTCAGAATTCAGACAAGCGCCAGAGCGGTTGAGTGGCGTTCCCAGCAGGAATGGTTTAAACATTGTTATTCTGTGGAATGAAACCTACAGTGTTCGGGATGACGCAGGTTCATCACACAGGCACGAAGAAAGCCGCAATTTCCTCGCCAACACTCTAACTCAGGTACGTAGTAAGTTTGCGTTCAAAGGGTGAGGTAAACAAATGTGGAGGTACTACTAGGACAGCCCTCACGTTTCATGGAGTTTAGGATTTTGAGGATGTCAACGGTGATAAGACTACAGGACCGACAGATAAACGCAACTGTACGTGGCAAATAAAAAGGTGTAAATTGATCACTTTGGCTATAACGAATAATGTGGTGTAGATTTCTTCACAGAAGTTTCATGGCATTAGTCTTCTTGTGTGCACCATTAGAGTTTTCGACGCCAAGAAACATTTTTTGCGGTGGAGCGTGACAATTGGATAAATGAGAGGTTTTTCCATGGTGGAATTGCCAGGCATTAGTGTGAATGTTGCTTCATACAACGAATGAATCCATCGATTAAACAAATGGTACGATGGAGCCAGACTGGGAGCTCGTGTTTCCCAGATAGGTTCAGTTTCCCTTCAATTGCTAGGAAGTATCAAGACCCGGAAAGCTAAAAATTATGAGAGGTAGAAGGTCGCAGAAATTTGGGTTCCTGGAAGTGGGCGCGGCAACTTTCAAAGGACGGTTGTCATTGGTTGGTGTGAAGAATAAAAGATGAAGTTCACTTATATAACTGAATTGACCCTAATATACTGGTTGTCTCCTGGCCGACGGCGTGCTATTAATACGTTGACAGACTACCAAACCCGAACTGCCAGCGCATTTCCGGCCAAACACACAGCAAGGCCATACAGTCTTACCATCCCGAAATATGGAATCGATGGTTCCATCTGCGTACCGCGCGCTTCCGTTCTCGGCCGCGTAATAACTGCTCGTTGAACTCGCGGACGTTCGTCCGAATCGTATTCCTCCAGACCGTCCGGTTCAACGCTAAGTCTTCCCAACATCTGAAATCAATTTTACAACGTGAAAGACTCACCTGCACAGCATCCTGGTATCTCCGCTTTTGACCACCAGGATTTCGCTTACCTGATCTCAGTTGTCCATACAGAAGCTGCTTCGGAATACGGTCATCGCCCATCCGACGGACGTGACCCAGCCAACGAAGCTGATTCAGCATCAGCATGGCTTCCATCCCGTTCATGTCCGCTCGCCGCAGTACCTCAGTGTTCGGAACCATGTCCGACCACCGAATACCCAAGATGCGTCTTAGACATTGCAAATGAAAGCGGCTCAGATAGCGCACGTTCCGCTGATACAATGTCCACGTTTCACTGCCGTACAGCAGTATAGACAGCACCATTGAGCGGTAGACAAAGAGCTTAGTGCTCGGCTTCAGGTTGTGGTTCTTCCAAACAAGCCTTCTAAGTCTGTAAGCAGCACTAGCCTTTGCCACAAGAGCTCGTAACTCGCGGTCGGTATATAAATATGTCAACAGGTTGCTACTCAAGTATCAAAAGTCCGCGCAGCTGTCGTGAACGTCTCCACTGATGTGAACCACAGACGCACGTGCATGAAACGTACCTCAGCCCGGAGAGAGGTGAAAGAAGGAAAATGTTATACCTGTGTTGATATCCTGTGTAATTTTGGATGCCGCGGTCAGAAGAGCTGTAACCGTATGCTGTAGTTCGTCTCATTGTGTGCGAACAGCATGCTGTCATCTGCGAACCGGAAGCATGCGCGTCGTTGATGTATGCAACCGGGTTGGCGCGTCGAAACATCGAATATTTAGCGGACATTCATCCGTTTGGTACTCAGCCCTAACGCTGTCCTCCTCAGATTCCTAAAAGGCAACTGTTACCACAGCAATCAAGTATTAATTGAACATGGTTTGGGCTATGATACAACCGTGCTTTACGACACTGACAATGTTGAAACTATCAGAGGTAGATTCACCTAAGTATATCTTTAAATTCATACTTACAGGCCACATTCTCATCAAATTGACGAACTTACCTGGACATCCAAACTTACCAAGCACCGTCCACAACGCCTCGCGGCTCACGGAATCAAAGGCCTTGGTGAATGGCACGAAGAGGGCATACAGGGGCTAGTCGTATTTGCAGCACTCCTCCTAAATCTGTAGAGTAGAAAACGAAGGTCATTCGTACTGCAACTCTTTCGAATTCCACGCTGTTCTCCAGGAACCCCCAACTTTTAAAACGCACGCATTCAAAAGGTTCAGGAGAGTTCTGGCAATAACCTTCCCTGCGCAGTTCGGCAGATAGATACCCCGGTAGCCGGCGGAGCATTGCTTGCTACCCTCACCTTTGAACAGGGGTACAATATTGGCATCGTCAGTTTCTTGCGGCATCACCCCTTGTTCCCAAATGGAGTGAGTCAGCTGCAACAGAGCGCGTTTCAGCACCGGCTTGTGGGTCGTCGGTATGTCACCTGACAATCCATCCGCCCGTGCGTCTTTTCCATTGAGCAGTTGTCTAGTCTCACATGGCACCTACGGCGAACCCGGGGCAGGGGAGAGTGCATCTGTGATGACCTGTTTCAACAGGCTGTTCACGGTAATCCAGCCAATGGTGGCAGGATGGTTTGGTAATTTATCGAAGTGCCTATGCAAGGGAATCGTGCTATTCCGTCGCTTGATGCACGAACAGTTGTTGTCCACGTCAAACAGTGCATTGATTGACTGGACAGACAAACCGAAAATGGTCTTAAATGAATCGTGAAACGACTTGTGCTGTCAACGATCGGCGTAGCTCTGCATCCGCCTATCTTGCTTCCTCTGCCAGTCGTCCTCGATTCTGCAAACAAGTTTGACCACTTGACGGCAAACACTCCGGACTTTCACCCTGTTGTATGTATTGGGAAGAGGATAAACGCCCCATTCTTCTCTGAGACCAAGTTGGAGATGTTGTTGTCATACCAGTCAGGACGTACCTTCTGTGCGATACCGTGACCCCCATTTCAAGATGTTACTACATATCCTCGGGAGTGGTGGATACAGGAGCGTCATGCAGACGAACGACAACCGCAGGCGGGAGAGCAGTTCCCGTCTCGCAGTTGTCCAATCGTGTGACAGGCAAATTCTGCAATTATCTGAAGGAGCGAAAATAAGCAAGCTTGCATACATGAACAAATAGCTTGATCCAGACCAGTCTATGCTTTGTGCCACATTAACCACTGCGCATCACCCGCGTGACATTCACTCCAAGAATGTCGCGCTGCCGCACAATCACGTAGTCAAGCAAATGGTGATGACCACTTCGTGGATGGGTCCACGTCGTGATGTCGCTCGCATCCAGCTGGAATCGGGTGTTCGTGTTCGTGATAGCCGGCTGGTGAGTACCACATAGGTGGAGCAGACGACAACCGTTCTCGTTGGCTGAAAAAAATATGTTAGGTTCAATGACTCTCGTCCAGGCCCCCGAGTCGCGACAACCTTTACTGTTCAGGTAACCCGAAGCAAACAGTCGGTCACTCACCGTTGCGACGGAAATGTGGTAGACAGCTGATCACAGAACCGGTCCTTCGTTCCATCGGTGTGATAAACAGTGACTGTTGGGACTGTTGTCCTCCTTGGGGTCAAAATTTCGGGTCGTCGTAGCAAGCCGATCGGTGTGAAATCTCTTGTCTGTCTTCCCTGCCTCAAACCCTGCTTATTAACCACTATTAACCGTTTTGTGTTATGAAATATAGATTCTAGCTCAAACATTGACCCTATATACAGAGGTGTACTTAAAACAAGAACAAAAAACAGAATATATAGTTCACATATTATGAGTTGTATGCCATTCGTAATAACCCACTCACCCAGATAAACCATCAGCCTATAGTTGTTCGTATCTGATATTGACGGTTTATTTGACTGGCATACAAAAACTCCCCAAAGAAAACTGAAAAAAATGCTGCCTACGTTTACCTCACATAAGTGTATTGAAACCTCAATTCACTTCTCGTGCTGTCTTCCCTGCCTCAAACCCTACTTGTTAATCACTATTAACTGCTTTGTGTTATGAAATATCGATTTCGCTGGCTT
>LOND01008352.1:8365-23441 GCA_014220965.1 Paragonimus kellicotti | reverse complement strand
GGCTGATACGTTTGTCGTTTCGTGTTTGGTATGATGAAAGGCGTTGAACTCGTTGTTGTATGCTTTGTCTGTTTGCATGACCTCTTCTGCTACCTTGACGTGGTGGTCAGGTTTGTGTGTTGTTTCGATCCGGTGGGCTGTGCTGACTTTGACTTTGGTCGATGTAGGTTCAGTCGTGTCAGATTGGCCACAGTGGAGAAACCAGACAAAAAGCAGATGCGTTCGTTGTGTATGGTGCCGCTGTGCTGTGCTTTGGAACGGTTTGATGTTGTTTTGTTTTTTTTTGCCTGATCTGATTCGGTGTGTGTGTGGTCGGTTTGTCTTTGCAGTACTATCTCTGTGTGAATGTGCCGAATTTCTTGGGTTGTGACTGTCGAGCCTGTTTCAGGTGATTGATGCGTATGTGTGCGTGTGCGTCACCTGCTGCCTTGCGGTACAGGCTTTTGAGCCAAAGGCTTTGGTTGAGGGCCCTAATCGCTCTCCTGCCTAGGTCTGGGCGTCCTGGCAGTATCCTAAGCCCACAAAACCATGACTTTACAAACCAAACGAAATACCATACTGCATCGGCCGTCACGCAGGATAAACCGGGTCGCCCTATCTGCTGCACATGGCAGGGTGATAGGTCGAGGTAAGTGTGCTACATTTATCAGTGTTTATGGTCCAACTATGTGTCACACTGATGATACAAAGGACCAGTTCTATGATCAGCTGTGTGGCCAATCTGACATGGTTGAACCTACATCGACCAAAGTCGAAGTCAGCACAGCCCACCGGATCAAAACAACACACAAGCCTGACCACCACGCCAAGGTAGCAGAAAAAGGTCAGGCAAACGAAATATAGTGAGTGGATCAAAATCAGATCTTATTTAAGATAACTTGAAAAGCATACATAGGGTTATATTTCGCGCCTTCTTGCTTCACGGTTACAGTAAGAACATGATCCAAATGTTCATAGAATTACAAGGTGGAGCAGAAATAGGCGAAATTATTTTCTCTTCATAATAGATAGATTCGTGCAAAAATGAGACAGATGAAATAAGGATTAGTTGTCCCCAATCACTATAGAAAATTAGTTATTGTCAGTTCGAGGATCTTTTTTGATTAGCGCGTTGGTAGTGTTTTGATTTCATTAAAACAAACTGTTTGGTTTACCTTGACGGTTCTTAGTTTTTCGCAAACTTTAGGAAACGTAATATGCTGCGTTCCCCGAACTCCACTGGATGCCTCTTGGTAGCTGTTAGCTAAGAACTGTCCATAGTTCTGAGTGCATTTCGGCAATTCAGGACGCAAATTAGTTGGCATCCAGTTATCTTACCTTTTTTCGAAGCTTATGTTGGAGTTATTGTAGCGCATTAATCGTACAGAGTTTCAGCTTATGTTTTAGGGCTTAACTGCTTATTGTTGAGAACCAGAAAGGAATTTTTATCCAACAAAAAGCACTCGAACTGAAGGTTCGGAAAATGTGAGTAAAGTGTTCCAAGGTTGCTTGAAAGCGGAAAGTACGGTATTATTGAACTAAGTGAATTCGTTTATTTGTTAGACCCTTGTCTATGCTATAAATGTCAAAGGTCTTACAGCTCTGTTCTCAAAAGATATCTGGCGTACACTTAAACGAACCCACTTGCTGTTTTGGGACCATTATGTTTTGTGATTTTTTAACGGAAACCATTCCAGACTTATAGGGCAATCCGATTTTCTACCAGAAGTTCTAAGATTTTACTCATGTCAATCGGACTGTTTCAAGAGAGAATGCAAGATAAATGTTTTGAGATATTAAACAAGCGTCAGTCGAGATACAATTCAGTGTAATATCTTGCATTGAAAATACTAGAAGGAGACTGTTCCAGAATCACACGACTACCTACATGTTGACTTCACTGGTAAAATTTCAATAATTATATGACGTCCAGTTCGTTTCAGAATTTCAGCACTTCGTTTACTTTGATTAATAAGTGAAATATCAAGTGATTCTTCCAAATCATTCCACGCATTTTGAATAGCTGCTTCCGGAGAATGCTAAGAATGAAAAGTTTGATTTTGTTGGAGTTACACACATGCATATTAGCACCCCGGAATTTTCACTCGGCTTGCAACCCGGGTTTCAGTAACACCTAGGTCGGTATGCCAATTTGGTTATTAATTTGGCACTATTTCATCCTCCGGAAGGTATGCATGTCACAAAATGTCTACTAGAATGTCACACGTTCACCCCGCAGCTACTAGTGGCGGCAGTTGCACGGGGAATAGCTACATGCATGACGTACTTGGTAAAAGGCACAGTTCCAATGTGTGGGAAAAGCGTAAGCTCCACAGTTTATCGTGTCTCAGTCTTTCCGCAGTCATACATTGCAGGTGTCTGGCTTTTGTGCAATTTGTGTCAGTAATATGTTTGATTGTTTGAACCATTCCAAGATGACCTCATTATTCGATCAGTTTGTCTAGAAGGTGTGATTCACCCTCCGACTTATCTGTCGTTGATTATATTACCTTGTCAATATCGTTTGTAATATTTCGATGCTCGAAAACCGAAGAATCTATCATGTCCCCATGTGAAAGCTACAGCAACAAATTGACAGCTGAACTCAGATATGCAACAATACACATTCACTCGATAATCAGATGGATAAAGTCAGTGGGGCATACTGAAAACGACTGTTTGATGATTTTCACTAAGAACATCAAGAGTTACAAACAACCAATTCATATCCGAAAACTGCCGCAATTTTTAGACACTTAACTTAAACAAGGCAAACTGACCCTGGGGGGAACGACATGTAGTGGACAATCCAACCAATTCATTGACTAAAGTGACAACAATCGTTTTAGTAAAACCAAAATGTTTGCATGATGTCCAGTTCCATTGCTTCCGTCCTTTTACAAAGAAGATTGACCGAAAATATTCAAGATGAGCATTGCAAATTTCTACACTCAGTATTTCAACCCCCCGGTGGAGCTAGTTAGACAAAATCAATGAAAATATTCGGAAAATCCCCATCTAAACTGGCGCGGTCCGAACAAGGTACACATTGGCAAAATAAACGTACCTCTGTCACAAGCGAGTCTCACACGGCTGGCGGCCATGGGAACAATAGAGTTGGCTCGTAACTATAATGGTCGCTGGTTCGAGGTCCCTTTCAAACTGTGTCCACCTAATGAAGCTAAAAAGGATAGGTGGACACTATGAAATGGTGTAGTAGTCCGTAAAGGTGTAAGTATTTCGTGTACTTATGTTCAACCATGAAGTTCAAATAACTGAATGCATACCCAGGGCCGTAATTGTCTACTAAGCCAATAGAACTAAACTTCATTCAAGAACGAGATAAAATGTTAGAGTATTGGTATTTCAATGTTTGTTTTATAAGGAAGCCTGATCAATTTCCGGATTTAAAAATATGGCCGGTACCAGATCGGAGAGTGTCAGTGATTCGTTAGGCAGAATGTTTCGAACTATCAAATTGTAGGCGTTTTGCTTGGAAGTGCTCACAAAGATTCAAGCGCTGATTGATTACTGTTCGTTATGGTAGTTGTATGATACGCCTACGAGGGCAGGACATAGTTTACTTTTTTCTCCGAGATTGGAAATGTTTTACAAAACACTAATGAGCTTCCTGATGACAATATTAAGTTACGCTGTTAATTAACATCTCATCTAAAAGTGATTCTTGTGGTTTGTTTCCGTTTCGTTGGTGTCCGCAGATTAGATCAGTAGAGATGTCAGGAGTGCAGAAACTCAGTCTTTTTCCAGTTTATGAATGAAGTCTTAACTTTCTTAATGGAAAGAATTGATCAGAAGCAATCGTGGTTGTTGCGAGATGAGTGAGAACGATCAGGAGGCCGTTAGTTAAAAAGACTTGATGAATAAACCGAAATTTACCGTTTGACTACCGTCTTAACAGCCTGTTGTTATCTGTGCTCAGTAGTTTGAATTGATTGTAGTTCGAAACGGTTTTTAGATTGAATTAATTAAAAAGTGTCAAGACGTTTGCCAACAAAGGTCGAGGGTCTTGAAAACTGTCGTTTTATCAAAAGATTGATTGTCACGAGTGAGGTTTTTAATTATCGTAATTATCCAGTTCAATGCAATATAAATTAAATTATTTTAATATCAAATGACTTCCTGATGGATCATGCTGTCAAATGTTGAACTTCGGTTTTAAAAAACATATGTCAAGTTAAAGGTGTAAACCAGGAATTAAATTTCGGTATTTTGATGGAAAAAGTGTTCAGGTCATTCCTGGAAATGTCACTAACATTTTTTGGAGCTCATGGTAAACTGGCTGCATTGTTTAGAAGACACGCCAACTTGCGGAAGTGTCGAAGAACTAGATTGTCAAGCAAATATACACGCTTGAGTGATGCTTTCCAGCTGGTTGTTAAAGAACGCTTACTGAATCAGTTATACTGGTCATACGTCAGAGAGAAAACGGACTAAGAATTTGGATAAGTTTAATGTTTTTATCAAACTCAGTGTTTTACATCAGCATATACTCAAAAATGTATTATTGTCACCCCGTCATTGTCTATGTGCCACTAACAATTTGCCGTTTGTTGATTTGGTTTAAATGACAATGAAAATGAACAACAATTTTGATTCAAACCCTCTTGCGCCGACAACACATCTAGTTAGTGTTGACGACCCATCATGATTAGATTGTTGTGAATAAATCATTTGTCAGCCGCGTTAGGTTGACAGGGGGAAGGAATTTTAAATATACATTTCGCGATACTGATTAACAGTAACGAAGCAATTTCACCATGGCAGCAGCACGAACAAATGAGGTAGATAAAAGGCTTAATCTGTCAAACGGTTCAGGCAGGGAGATTGATAATTGTCAGATCTCGCTAGGCAATTAGTCGAAATTTCGGATCCCACTTTCAAATGTTGAAACTGGAACACGTTTGCTGATTCGTATTTTCAAACGCTGAACATTAGTAAGCACTGCATAACAATTGTAAAATAACGGAAAATGTGATGTCCAAATTGAGTCCTCTCAACCAATTATGAAATGGCAACCTGAAGAACAAGAGGGCAAAAAATATGTTGATATTTATTTAACAAAACTGAAAAGACTCCCATCGAACTTCCAATTGCTTATGTGTTTGAAGAGATACGACCTCGGTTGATCGACTGAGGATCAGTATTTGTGAGCCTGTCGTGAACGACGATAAATAAACAAGTGATTGATCTTAAAGGGATAGACTGACCAGAAATCAAAACAGACCAAATATGAGAGTAAAAGGATAGTGAAATACAGCGACTATAGCATGACTTGATTGACGAAAATGAATATTAAGTCACCGAATAGAAACCGTGGCGTTTTGATTAGTTCAGCTGAACACGTGAGATCGTGTATCATGTGGAATTTTTGCAACTTTCAAATGAAAGTTACGTCATATAAATAACCTTGTTGGTTACGGTACCGAACTATAATGTGTAATTGAGTAGAAATTCACAGTGACGCAATGTTAGTGTTGGATCTGTTGAAGTTCGTCTGGTACGTTTGTCGTCTTTTGTCTGGTATGATGCGGAACGATGAATCCGTTGAGGTATGTTTGGTTTGTTTGTAAAAAGCCGATCCTTAATTTGCCTTTAGTTGTCTTTGTTGTGTGCAGTAAACGATCATGACGTATTTTGTACCATAACTGCACATAAAATGTTTACTTTCTTACATTGCTTATCTGTTAAAACTTCCTTCTTGGTATTGTTTGACACGTTCTCATCTTCATCTGTACCCGATTGTTTTAATGAGGTCATTTCCCGTTGACTGGTGGCTGTTTGTGAACACTTAGTTGCCCCATTTTGAACTCCTTTGCTGGATAATTTGTGTACCCGGTTGATTCACATTCAAGGTGAGATAGTACCTTTGTTGTAATTTTATTAAACAGTACCGTATAAATTCCAATCCTTTCGATCGCCTTTTCTGACGTTTTTGGACTTGGAAGATAGTCCCGTCAACCCGACCGTCTGAATAAGCGTTATTGGAATTGTCGAATACGCGTTACTGAGTGAATTACCCTAAATCGCCAGGAGCGATTTAACAGTACTTGAATTATTCAAGGGCATTGCTGAATTCGGATCGTCCGAATTATTCAATCTCGTGCATATAAATCGAGTCCGACGAAAGCCCAAAAGAATCCAGACTGGAGAACCTGTCGTATCTGGATGGTGTTACTAATGTCAGCACGGCCGGCCCCTCGCGCTGTAGTCTCGGGAATTCCTCCGCGATTCAAAGTTTCTCGAATGGATCCTCATGTGTCGAGGATGCGGCTGCTGACGGAACTTCTGCTGTCCCCCTGTATTACCCCCCAAACCCAACCTCTGGACTAGTAAACGGTCAGTCACCCCGTGATACTCATGTCATTTTTAGTCCTGGCAATTTACCTTCTCATTCTTATACTTCTAAGGATCAGGCTAGGATTGATGATATTTGTGCTGTTTCTTATACTCACGGTATGTTTGGAGCTCCGGAAGCTATGAGGGAATCTGGCCCAGGAGAAGAGCTATTAGATGAGGTAGAAGGGATTCACAAAACTTGTGTCTCACCAGAATTTTCCACTCTGTCGGTCCTCGAGGCACAGCTGAAGCAGGAAGAATTGTTACTTGCCGAAGAGGAGTGTAAGCTGCGTAGAAGAAGGCTTGAGCTACAGCGGAGATTGCTGGATGCCCACAAACACCCCGAACGAGAAGTTGTTTTAGTAAAACCAAAGGAACGCGACGAGGTAGGGACATCCCAATCTCCAGTCCAGTCCGGTCAAGTGGGTAACGTTGTCAGGACGCTGGAAGAGTCTCTGAAGTCACTTATTCTGGGTGTAGGTCTGCCTAAGCTTGAAGTCGAACCATTCGATGGATCGCCACGAGGCTTTCATGGGTTTCTTAGAAATTTCGAAAATAATGTAGCAAATAGGTTGAATGATGACAACCAGAAGCTTTCATATTTGATTTATTATTGCCGTGGTAGAGCGAAGGAATCCATTGAGCATTGTGTGCTTTTACCTGGGTCGTCAGGATATAAAGAAGCTATAGACATACTCACAAGTCAGTTTGGTCGCCCACATCAGATCGTTCAGTCTGTAACTCAGGAACTGTTTGGTGGTCCTAAGTTAGGTATTTCTGACTTGGATGGCCTCAGGCGTTTAGCCACCCAAATGCGAGCGTGTAGTATCACACTGTCCCAATTGGGTAAGTGGGGAGTTGAATGGATCTACTAATTTGATCCGGTTGGTTGAACGATTGCCCAGAGGCCTACAGGAAAGATGGGCTGATCTGGCTGACAACATAATGACTTCTAGAAGGGAGCCCACCTTCGCCGATTTATTAACCTTCATTGAGAAAAGAATATCTGTAGCCAGTAGTTGGATTGTCCGATCCGAAGCCCACTACTCCTAGCACTTTGGATGCAACTGACCTCAAGAGGTCCAGATGTCATGCTAACGTGACGGCCACCAGTTTGAATAACCAGCCTGCCCGTTGTTCCCTGTGCAGAGGTGACCACGACCTTACGGACTGTATACACTTCGTCGCTCAGTCGTTAGAACAACGTCGGAATACAGTCAGACTCAGCAGACGGTGTTTTATTTGTTTGAAGCCCAATCACATGGCCAAGTCATGTAGAGTCCATGTTAAGTGTCTGAGGTCTGGTTGTAATGGGCGTCACCATACTCTGATGCATGATGACATGTCAACACGTGTGTCCAAGACAAATGAAGAGGCTGTACAATGTGGTGCAACTTCTACTAGTCCAAAAGGTTTTCTTTTGGGCTTTGTACCTGTTCGGTTAGTGAGCCGAACGTGTTCCATTGAAACGTATGCATTTGTGGACGATGGTTCGGATACCACCTTAGTAGACGAGAGGGTGGCTCGCAAGCTCGGATTTGCCGAGTAATCCCTGTCGAATTTCGATTCGAACTCTGCATGGTACCCGTATGGTGCCGTGTCATCGGTGGCATTTGAAATCCAGTCTCTGGACAAGACCAATGCCATTTCTGTAGAGTCAGCTTATACTGTTGATAAGTTGCCGGTTGCGCAGGTCGACGGGCCATTTCCGGTGGAGCCGCAACAGTGGGCTCACCTGGCAGGAAATTGACTTCACATGGTACTTAAATCAAAGGTCAGGTTCTTATTGGGTGATGTTCCCGAGGCTCATTGGGTACTGGAACAAAGAATAGGGATCAGAAAGAAACCGTACGCTGTTCGAACAGACCTCAGAGGTGCAATTCGTGCTACACCTGGAGTGCCCAAGTGTGTAAACCACGTGGGTGCTCGATTGGTGTCTTTGGAAGAGAGAGTTCAGAGGATGTTTGAGTTGGAATTTGTTGAGCAGGGAATATCGGAAAAGAGCCCTGTCAATCGAGGATAACGAAGCCCTAGTCAAGGTGGAAGCTTCTTTATCCTTTTCCGGATGGTCACTATGAAACACTTCACAGATTGCCGCCTGTAATCCTAGCAGGGTAATTTGAAAATGGTGTGTTGCTTTCCTTATATTGAAACCCATGGGAAGTATGTCCCCAACTTGTAAGTTGCTGCAAGGACCTTTCGGTGGTCGAGGTCTGGTTGGGATTGTTTAACAGAGGAGACCGATCGTCTAATCTGACAGAATTGAATGACAAATATCGCAAGTGTTAAATCAATTAAGTTGCCTCGTTGTGTTTCTTTCTTCGCAAAAATATCTCTTTCCATTGGATGGAATTTGCCACTTGTGAAGCACTAGTAGGATACGGTCACTGTGGCAGTTGGTTTATTAAACTGACAGGCGTCAAGCGGTCGGTAAGTTTCGTTTTCCGTTCTAGGCAAAATCAAAAAAGCGTCCCCATGTGAAATGGTTACCATCCTAAGGCTCGAACTCACGGCGGCCGTCCTCGCAGCAAGACTGATGAGGCTCCTTGTGGACGAACTGAGAATGCGTATCGACCGCGTAGTTCTGTGGACGGACTCAATGATAGTCCCGCCAACCCAACCGTCTGAAAAAGCGTTATTAGAATTGTCGAATAAGCCTTACTGAGTGAATCGTCCTAAATCGCAGGGAGTGATTTATCAGTTAAACTAATAGGTTCAAGTGGATAATCTACCGTGGAATGCAATCCTCTTCAATACGCTTATAACATTAAATGTGACCGTAACCTACATAAGCCCACTACAATGCTTTTCTATCATCTCAAATTTGGTGGTTTCAAATCGGAGTCACTCGGCTTTTACGTGGACTCGAAAACACCATCAGTTAATCAATCGGTCCCTGATTTTACTACAATACGGTTCAGTATGCTGTTTCACGTGATGGTCGATTAGTTCCCCTTTCGTCTATCTTTCGGGTTGGCGGGCGTGCATTTACTTCTATTGTTCGTCATTTTGGGTGCCCCCTTAACAGTGTATCAACTTGAAATTAACCAAATCCCGACTACTCATCAGTAATCTAAAATATCGCCTAGCAGGTTTAATGAGATCGGAGATTTCGACCTGCCTAGGAAGTCCTAATCGCGGGGTTATCGATTGGAGTTAACAGACAGTAACTGTGTCTCCTATCGAGACGATCGGGCAACCTGATCATTACTCACAAGCGAAAGTGGTTGAGCGTTCACATATGATAATTCGGTCGTGCCTAATGTGAGGTCAATGGCGCAGTGGTAAACACGGTTGCCTCATGAAAAGCAAGGCCGGAGTTCTAGTCCCGGCAGTGGCAAGGATATGCACTACTGACGAGCTCTAATGAGAGCGAAACTCGAGTCTAGTGCTTCTTTTCGAAAGGGGCCGACTGGAAAGTCTATGGGAATGCGACAGCTGCGATCAATTGTGGGTGATGTTCAACTTGAAATTAACCAAATCCCCGACTACTCATCAGTATCAACTGATCGTAGAATTTACAAATCACTCGAAACCGGTGGTTATCGGTGATATGCTCTCCTTTAAAGGATTCACAAGAAAATATGATAAGTAGAACAATGCTAATGGGATGTTAGTATTATTTATGAATAACCATCTATTTCAGCAAAATGATGATTTACTCAACATGTCGCACTCACTTTGTTTGGGTTCCATGAAGATTTAATTCGTATTTCACCCTGCAAGTGAAAAATACCTCGCAAATAAAAATTCTTCCTCGAAGGATGTTTTCTTTTGTGGAACTGAACTTCCCATATTGGTTTTACGAAATGCGATCATCTTGCTGTTATGTATGAACGACTCAGATAAATCGATTTCTGTAACAACCAGGCGCGATTTACAATTTCCATAACAAACGTCCCTTTATTTACCATCATTTCGATCGCATAATCTGTTCACAAGCTAAAATACAATAGGTCATCGGATATGATCAGTATTTGGTTTGAAGAGTCAACTGACCCATACATTGTTGAAACTAAAAGTAAAGTTGTCACCTTCGTTATCTACTTCGTCACACCTTAAACCAGTGTATACATATACTTCAAGCAAATTTGTGAACGATTGTTCACCTCTACGCTTTGACTAAAAAAAACTAGTATGGGCAGGTGTATTTGACAAATGCTTTATAAAAATTGCACCTTACCATTGTCGGCAATTGATGAGCATGTAACTGAGTGAAAAAAATGCAACCTAACCAATGAGGTTGAATTAGGTTGTTAATGTACAGACCCCTTCTTTGGAAAATATCTCTCGTACATGACCGATACTTGATACTTTGCAGAAAGTATATGGAAGTTTGTTTGCAAATTCATCACAAAAGTCACACCATTTTAATCTTTACTTCATAAACCGTACAAAAGTTTGGCGTAAATTTAACGTAACTCGAAGCTTCATTCCACCGTTTTATAAATGAAGTACCATACTTGAACTTTGCTATTGTTGGAGCTTGGCAGAGTCTATATGCTTGCCACGGCCGGGACTAGAAATTCGGTCATGTTTTCATGGCACAACAGTGTTGACCACTTCAACATTAAATTCACACTTGGCACAAGGCAACTGAGGAGTGTTTTTGCTCAGCCACATTCACCTGTCAACACAGCCCTTCTCAAAACGAGTGCCAAATAAATGTGTGTATCTAATTATAATAATTTGTTTCTTCCTGAGGTGAGGTCAGTGGCTCCGTGGTCAGCATTGTTTACTAATCCAGGCTGTGATGAAGACAACCGTCTGATTACATCATATCACAATGTAAACTGTTGACTGGACATATACACAATTTTCAGCTCAACAACACTTTTCATCTGCAGAGAAACTAGAGTTATTTGGATGAATAGTGAAAACACTTATCAGGAGGCTGTAAATAATTTCTGGGTTGACTAAGACATTTGATCAATATGAACCGCAGAAAAACACACTTTTGCAGAGTAACTATTTGTGTAGATCGTTTCCTAAAGTTCTATTTGGTGTATTACTGTAAGTTGTCAGAAAATCCAACTGTTTTAATTGCCGAGCGTCCAACATTTAAAAAACCGTTGCAGGTGTTTCGAAGTTATTAGATTTTGCCAGCCAAATCCATGCTGGTTGGGCACATGAAGGCTGTTTTGGTGAGGCTCAGAGGCAGATTGTTTAACTAAATTAGTTAGTTAATTAACTCTTAAGAACTGAGCTTGGGTGAATAGGTTATCGGTAGTCCGAAAAAAGTTCAGCCGACTAAAGATTATTTTTCACAGAGCAGAAGTGAGCAAATGAATGCAGAAAGAATAAGACGGGTCAATTTTTCTCGAGTTCAAGGTGATAAGTAAAATGGAATACGGACTTTTGTTCTGAATCATTCAGGTCAAATTCCGTGGAAAGCAAACCTCTTCAGTTTAATAGTAATCATCTGTAAGCTCGAAGTCAAGCGAACAGAGTTGATATGGACTAAAAATTTTCAGACAGTATCCAACATATAAAAGATGTGACTTCGCGTAGGGAACATCTGTGGTATGAATCCATATGCTTCAGTATGAACCAATGCGTTTGTAAAAAATAAACCAGCTCTGACCCTTGACGGTCAATCTTTGCATTCAATAGATTACCACGGGAAACATTCCGTAACGACCGGACCCGGGACATTTGTTAATAGACAAACGCAATTTTTTATCTAATATATTAAAGGAATTTTGTCGACGATTCCAGTAATGGTGCTACTGATAATTTATGATACTCGATGGACAATATAAGTATGGCAGGTGATTGAAATTCTTATAGTGTGTGTGTGTGTCTGTTAATACAGTTTTGCATGAGGAAAGGTTAGATTCGTGGTTAACAGGATCCAGTTGTAGTGGCTCAGAGAAAGATTACGTCGGTGGCCGTAACTCAGTTGTCACACAGTGAAGCTAATAGCACACGAGGAGTATAACAGTTATTGCAAATGATATTGTCAGATCAAACCAGAAGGGTACCATCGAAGAGAAAGGTTTGTGACTCAGCAAGGTTGACCGATCCAGCATAAGCATGAGATTGTCTTGGATGTTGCCGACTGAAAATGACGCGGTAAACGAAACCACTGAATCTCGCGTTTGAATGTTGCAGTGGAAAATAGATTACTGAACAGTTTTGTTTCCCAAATAAGGTGGCAAAACACTCAAAGACGTTCCAGTTGACAGTTAATTGCAGTTAGTCGACCGTAGTATGAATTGGATTATTTCACTTTGAAAGGCCCTAAGTTGACCTGGATAGTAAAGCCATTTCCCAAGTAAATCGTCGAACATGCAACTCGGTAGCAAAATAAGACAACCGGAAAGATAAATTTCAACTTCTGCAGACCATTTTTTGGACCAGAAGACCATGGCTTTCTAATTACTGCGAATAGTTTGTGAAATATGTGAAGCAGTTCAGGATAGTCACAGTGTGACATCATTTGTGATACCAGCTCATACAAATTGAGAGGTTAAATGAGTATGACTGCAGTGTGGAGAGAACAATAGTGGAAACAGCTGGTCACGAAGTTTTAAGTAACATCTGAAAGCATCTGTCTTACTGAGTATTTTTTAATGGACAAAGTTGAAAAATCAAAAAACTGACCCAGACCTGGAATACATCGCAATAGATAGAACGGATCAGCGTATTGAAGGTGTTGAAACTGCAAGGGAGTCAAAACATCATCAATTCTACTCGTGGTCAAATGTGTTCTCTTTCTTTACACACACAAGCAGTTTATGGTGATACTCACTCGGGGCAATGTAATGGTTGTTTGTGGAATAAATACGTTCTGCTACGAAACTATTTTGCTTTGGTCTGTTTTTTCATATAATAAACATGTCAGATTTTATCAAAATGTCCTAAAACTTCCAGCTGCATTCAAGTTGACAACAACACAATTTGGTCGCCAACACATTGCAGAAACATGTAGAACTGGAAGTCGTCGGTACCTTATGTGAACCAAAAACTAAATCGATGTTAAGCAAAAAAATGAAGGTAGGAAGCAACTATGGGCGCTGAACAGTCTATCAATCAGAAGAAATGAACGGACTATGAAAGTGAGCTGTCGTACAAAACCGGATAACAAAGGTGGAAACAGTGCACAGTGTATGACTAGGAGATACTGCGTTGCTGCTTCAAAATCGGTCCTTTTGTTCATACTGCAAGGGACAATCATGCAGATGGACGTTGCAGAAAAATATGGCGGTTTACATGCCCTCTGTCATTAAACTAATAACCTTGTTCTACCTGCTTTGCACCTGCACTGTATAATAGTGCGAAGCACGTTTATTGAGATTTTCCAAGCAACGTCGCTCCATTTATTATGGCTAGGAGAATAGAGAATTATTATCTTCCACAATGTTTTTTCGGTAAAAAAACAAGTTTAGCATGCATAGTTGAATTCTCTTCACAAGCAGCTTGTATATGGTTCATTGTCCAGTATCTGTTTGGATTACGGGAAAATCCCAAGAAAATTTGGGAAGCATGTGTTAAATACCAAAAATCAACTTCATGATCTAACCACTGAACAGAGGTATGTTGCTTCAACACTTGTTTGCATCACTTGATTCCAAGCAACAGTTCACAGATGCACAAAGGTCAATGACCGTCACTAACAGTCGCGCTGTATCGGTGCCGTGAATGCCGCCTTGATAGCCTAAGTATAATTGGAGTACTGTTTCAAATGCTTTTCTATCGCAGACATGTCTTAAGCAGATACTTTGTAAGTCTATTTGAATTTTATTTAAAGGGTGATACGAACACAAACATATAAACGAACTTGCGATGGGACTAACCACCCGACGAACTTTCACCCCTACACACAAACTGAAAAACAGTGTTTCGAGGTCAACATAGCGTTTTTAACTTGGGCATTTTGCGACACAGATCAGATGGTGGATGATACGGCCCATGAATAGTGCAACAACTTTGAATGCAAACCTGATATACCACCTCGGTTCGAGTGGGGGCAAGCTGCGTTACAGATAGCCGCAGCCTCCTCTTTCCATAAGTATATTAGCCGGCCATTTCCGAAAAGTAGCGTTTTACTTGAGTATAGCTCACAACAGAATATATCAGTATAGCACACTCTTGCAATGACTAGGACTTGTATTCTGATAATTTCTCAACTGCCCCACATTAGGCGCGATCGAATAACCTTATTGAAACGAGTTAGCGTAGGTGAATGCCCAAATATTGAGACTCACTTGCGATTAATTTGAGGCCAGCGACTAAGTGGAAGTGTAGCTGGAGTCCAAAGACCGGCTGCAGTGAGCATATGAATTACTGATTAGCTCTAATGTGAGCAAAATTTGAGTTGGCCATTTGTTTTCACGTAAAGTGAGTTGCAAAATCTAAGATAAAGGTAGAAACGCGGTTGATTATATGTGATGTTTACGTTACATTGACAAAAATTCCCTAATGCTAATCATTGGGCTCGTTTAACCGAAATCTCGTGAAGTATTGTCCCCACTTTGTGGTATCCAGTGCACATTTCCGGACCACTTACAATAGCGGCGACTGGTCGGTACGTTATTACATGATGTTCCAGTTATCGAGCTAGCCAAAAGAAACGACGGACCACCGTACGTTGGTTGTCGAGATTTCGGATCTGGATACAATGAACATGAACAGGATAATAACTCACTTGAACTTCGGCCGAGTATACTCATGGATTTATTCTCACAACTTCATTCAGGTTTCGAAAACTAGTAGTTGCTTTGAGTATCTCCGTTCT